>JAKSZP010005386.1:0-180445 GCA_022478985.1 Massospora cicadina | reverse complement strand
CGCTGATAAATCAGAACTCTAGGCGGCGGAATGTCAATTGCTTTCTCTACTATAAGAAACCTCTTCATTCTGCCAGATATACAATTATCCTTGGCATATGTCATTGGCTGATCCCTTGATAGTACATTATTGGATTATCCTTGGCATCAGTCTACAGTAATCCTGAGCACCTTGATGACAAATTGGCATTCCATCAATGGACCTTCATCATTTTAAAATTTGATATATCCTCAGCATAAGTTACTAAAAAATCCTATTAAATTAATATTAAATTTGTCAATTATTCTTAGCTCCCATTGACCAGTAATCAAAACACAAAATTTGCTATCAGGGACAATACCCAAAACTTCTCAAGTCAGATGGATTCATCAAAAACAGCTTGACTCAACAAAATGGGAGGCACAAATTGGCAACTTATTGTTAATTATATCATCAAACCAGGCAACTGAGCCAGTCTTCCAGCTCCAACCAATATTGACCCTAACCTTTGGAAACTATGCGAGGAACCCTTCTGGTTAATTTTTTTAAAAATAATCTACCCTTTGTTCTGTCTTGATTATGATTGTATCACATATGGAGCTCCTTATTTAACAGGGATTTTATAATCTCTAACTCTCTAGATAAAGATAAAATAGACTTCCAGATGAGTTATAATGTTAAGGTGGTTGTTGATGTCCAAAAAATGAAAAGATGGAAGTTATAAGTTAAGCTGTTTCACCAAAATATGTTACAGCAGTATTTCTAAAATTCATGCTTGCTCTTTAGTAGCTATTTAAAACATATGATCTTTTCTAGTCTGATGTAGTTTGCATAATTTTGTAAGCTTTATTGTTATTTCTATCTTAGAGTTCCAAATCTCCGCTTTTTATATGAAACTTCTTACAATATAATTCACTTGCTATAGTATAATTAGTGAGTTAACATTCATCATCAAGCGCTAATGTATAAGGAAAATTGAATAGCATTTTTAGATCTGTTTCTAAAATGGTACTTGTAAAAGCCTGATTGAACTCTTAGACGCTATCTTTATGTTTATAATATTTTAACTGTTTGTCTTTTACACTTATGAGTTTACTATTAAACATCAAAGGTCCTTATTTTTTAATAATAGTATGGCTAATTATCGCAAAGTAGCTATCACAGTAAGTGACATTTTACATGGGTTAGACCTCCCATCCTAGGCCAAGCATCTGAAGCCGATGGAATCAAGGCCAGAACACTTAAAAGACAAAAGTGATCTCTAAGGGCATTGACTGAAAATAGGGTCTTACTTTACCAATCAGACCTGAAGCTAATGGCACAAAAATGGCTGAAAATTTGGCGTAAAGCAGCTTAAAAATTCAGAATTTACCAGATACAAGGTAACTGAATTTAGCCAAGTTTGAAAAATTTTGATCTCGTTAATAAAGCAAAGACTTTTCAGCTCATGGTTGATCTTTTAATCAGTTTCAATATATGTAAAACTCACCCTTTATTTTGGTATCAAAGCTAAGCAATGTTTTTGTTTTTCTTAGATATTTAGCTCTTTCAAATAAAGTTTTGAGTATATCTTGCATAAGTTTTTTCTTAATTTAAAGGGCTTTTTGAATTTTAAAATATGATTAAAGAATTATTTCAATGGCCAGCCTTAGTTTCAGATTCTGGTCCGACCCCTAAGTTAAGTGAAAAACTAGCGCCTATGCCGCGGCCTATTCCACCAAGTCCACCACTTATTATTTCACTGATATCTGCCGTAGTCCTTACCCAAACTTACGTAATTCTCAGGGACACCTTCCACCCGATGATATTAAGTAGTTTGTTGCGCGTTTTAACTTAAAATTATCTGGAAACATATTGGAGATAACCTGGGAACTTGATTCCTTATGATTAGCCACTTTGCCCACTTTTTGCAACTTTTTCCTAATGCGTTACCCTCAGCAAACTACTGTATTCCGTTTTCTCTGACATTATCTGAGAAAATTCAAAAATTTACTCGTGAGTTTTTCTCCTGCTGGGTTGCTAGAGTTAGCTCAACCTTCACAAAGTTGCCATTTTTCAAAGATGCTCACTGTGTTTGTACTGCATATACCTCCTTGCCTTAGTTTTTACCTTCTTAAGAGTGCTCTGAGGGTGTTGCAGTGTCTACCCTCACTCAATATACTCATATTGTGTGCAGTACCTACCATTACTCACGTAACATTATTCCACCTCCTGGGACTCAAAATTTAAAAAGGAGACTTCAACAAGCTGCCCACCTTAGGACACGTCATAATTCCCAAAGCAAAGTCTTAGCTGACGTTCACTCTTCCAACTGCAGCTTCATGATATCTCTGAGGGAGCCCACTAGTGGTTACTCGCCTCAAGTGATACTAGTAGAACCATTCTGGGATCTCTCCCAACTTTGGAAACCTTTATTAAGCCCCATGAATTCCCTCCTGCTACTTTGAGGATTATAATCCATTTCCACTTGGCCCAATGAGACCTAACTTCTGCCAAGTAATTGTGCTTGTACCAAAAAAAAATTTAAAACTAAAATCCTCAAAAAGTTTTAAAAGTCCTCCTCCACAAGTCCCTGGATAATACTGGTGCTGCCCTTGCATATAGGACAATCCTCCCCCTCCTTATCTGGGACTTGGTCCATCCTCGCATCCATGCTGTCTCACAGCATATGCACTTCCAAACCTAATTGTAACGCGGAAATTCAGATCTTGGAACTTGACAACTACGCCTCAGTTGTGCAATTTCAGGAACCTATCTTGGTAAGCCTGATTCCCATCAAGTTTAAGACCACTTTGTGACTTATCCCATAGAGAGCATAGCTGTCATGGACAACTCCAAACTGATCATTGGACATCCTCCCACTGTGTTACCACAGTACTGTTTAGAACCAGTAGTGAGCTCGCCAGCAGGTGAGACTGAAAAATTCAACATGGGGGCCCCTCACCACTGGCCTTGAACCGCCATGCTCCACGGAGTACCCCCCCAATTTTATCTTCAAAAGTAGAAGGAATTAGTAAGTCTATCTCATTTAATTTAAGCATTCACTTTACTCTAGCTCTGGACCCTCTGCTGCCATTTTAAAGACTAAGCTTTCTGCCTAATCTGTCATCCCTTTTGGCCAGGTGAAACATCTTTTTCCTATTACACTTGAGTAACCCTCCTTGTCTGACCCCATTCAGAAATAGGTGGATATCCATGAGAAAATGAATGAAGACAAGCTTGCCTTGTCTGAAAACTCCTGAAGTCTGGCTGTCCTTACTGGCATAATTCCTGCGATAAGGAGCTTCCTACTCCGTGAATAAAACATCAAGTTATCCCACTCCTTTCAAGTCCCATGGGCGATTCACTGGAAATGTTAACTCATACTCCGTTGAATCCTCTGGAGATATTTTCAACTACTCCCCCTGATGGGCGTAGTGCTGTCTTATCATTCTTCAGCTCCTCAAATAATAAATCTTCATCTGCATAATTTTTGTTCATGGCTACGTTCTCCTCTGATGGAAGGGGCTTCCAAGCAATCATCTTTGCGGACACTGGTGCTACTGTAAACCCCATATTCCAAGAGATTGCAGAATCCTCGGACCTTCCATTGGGGGTAGGTTAGTTTGTAAAAGATGAAGCGTCTCAAGATATCTCCAGCTACTAATTAATGTCCCCTGTTCCCTTTGTTACAGGTGATAGGACTTTGAGGAGACTTTCTTTGCGATTAAGAACCTCCTGTACCCCATTATTCTGGGTGTAGTCTACTGGCAACGTTTTGACATCCTCACCAACCTTGCGGACTAACTATTTATGCAAAGTTCCCTGGAGGAGTTACAGTTACCACCCATTGTATTGATAAAAGCCATGGCGCTACAAGGAGTTGGGGCCTCTCCCCCAAGGTAGACCTAGACTCTATTCAACTTACCGCCACCCCTGCTCCCACACTTATCCTGCCTGAGAGTATCAGAGGGTTTATGCGGACATGTTTGATCCTTCTAAGGCTCGCCCACTTCCTGAACATACCAAGTTCGACTTTATATTCAAGATTATCGTTGACCTTATCAAGATATCATCTCCTAACTATCTCTTATCCTTGATGGAGAAGGCTGCCTTGGACGTTTGGGTTGATGATATGCTCACCAAGGACCAAATCTTTTGAAAATCTTCGCATATGTGCTCTCCTCTTCTATTTAAGGAGAAATAGGATGGCTACCTTCACCCTGAGTTGACTATGCCAATCTGAAAAACATTACAGTACCTGATTCCACCCACTTCCTCTGGAGCATCAAAACGCCCACTACGTGGAGAAGGCTAGTGCTTTTCAGCAAGCTGGAACGCTTAAACGCCTTCAACCAGTTAGTATCAAGGTGTCCAGGAGTGGTTGGCTGCTTTCCGCACACATAGAGGCATCTACCAGGTCAGGGTCATGCCATTTGGTTTATGGGCCCCGCCTGTTTTCAAAGAATTCATCAACTCTGTCGTTGAAGAACTTATGGGGTCCTGTGCAATATCCTACATGGATGACATACTGGTCTTAACCCCAGATGCAGAATCAAATGCCCAACACTTTGTAGCCGTCATTTAGCGTCTAGCACAGGCAAACTAACTATCAAAGATAGTATGTGCTAAATTTCCAACACAAAGTAGAGTTCTCTAGAAATATTATCTTATCCCACGGACACATTATTGCCACTGATAAGGAAGCAGCCATCCTCGATTGGGCTACTCCCTCATCTCTCACAGTGCTCCGCAGCTTCCTTAGGACTTTAAACTTTATTAAATAAGTCCACTCTCAGCTTTTTGAAGTCTCTGCTCCTTTATAAACCGCATCTAAGAAACTTTACAGCTGGACCACAGGATGCAACGCCACGTTCCACGCTGTATAGTCTATACTTTTGTCCAGTCCCGTTCTAGCACAGCAGACCCCAGCTATCCTTTTATTGTCGCAACTGATGCTTCTAGCTTTTTTAGTGGGAGCAGCTCTGTTAAAGGAATGGGAAGATGAAGTGGAGCGTCCTGTTGCTTATTTATCTAAAAAGATGTCCCTAGATCAGCTTAACTAAGTTATTTATGAAAAAGAACTTCTTGCTGTTGCTGAAGCTGTACAGCACAAGAGCCACCATCTGCATGGCTCTTGTTGGCTCTTTAACGTAACTGACCACAAGGCCTTGATGTTTTACTGTTCTCCCCAGAATCTGACCCCCGCCATTTCAGGTGGCTATAAATCCTGTCAGTTTAGCTTTCAATATGATTTCATTCAGGGTACCCAGAACCTGTTTCCTGAAGCCCTATCTTAGAAACATTATTTGCCCCAGATCCAGCTCTAGTTCATGCCCATAGTACCCAAGTGTTGAATAAGCTAGAACAGGTGAATGAAAGCTCACTTGCCGACCCCCCACTTTGCTTGTGATAGATTCCTTGGAAGAAAAGACTGACACCCCTGCCCATCTTAGGCTTTCTCAGCCCCTGTCAGCAGACTACATTAAGATCAAGAAAGCCTGCCAGAGAAATGGAGAACCCCTTGGAAAAGAGCTACCAGCTGCTTGGCGGGTCATTCTTCATCTGGGCAAATGGTGGTAATCTGTACCCTTGAGAGATAAAGTGATCCTTGAAGCCCATGACCCTCCCGCTGCTGGCCACCTTGGCAGGATAAGACGCTTGAGCTGGTATGACGCTTCTACAGTTGGAAGTGCTTTGCTACTGATGTGGCCAAACTTACAAAGTCCTGCTTAAAATGCAATTAGTCAAGACCTAGCCGCGGCAAAAACCACGTTGGACTACTTAACCACCTCCAAACCGCTGAAGGCCCTTGTACTTTTTGTCCATCATTTTCATTGTGTAACTCCTCTTGTCAAAAGTTTATGATGCAATGATGGTTGTGGTGGACCGTTATACTAAGATGACCCACTTTGTACCTTGAAACACTACCATCACTTGTATCCAGATCTCACACCTATTTGTGGACCACATCTGACTACATGGCATTCTTAAAGAATTTATCAGCAATTGTAGCAATCAATTCGTTGCCAAGATCTTGGAAACCTTACTGTCAATATTAGGAATCCACTACTGCCATTTACAGCCTTTCAGATTCAGTAAGATTGACAGACAGAGAGGGGAACCAAATTTGCAGCAATTCTTGCATAGATATTCCAACGCAGAACAGAACAATTGGGCATCTAAACTACCTCTGGCACGATTCTCCTATAATAACCTAACTTATACCTCAACAGGCACTTCTCCATTCTTTTTAAAACTAAAGTTCAATCCAAGCTTTAACCTGAGTCACGGCTATAGTCCAAAGTTAATACTGCCAATGAACGCGCCAAAGAGCTCAGAGACATACATCAAGCTGTAAAGGATCATCTAGTCAACACTGTGAGAATCTACAAAGCATATGCTGACTGCAAGTGCCACAAAGGCCTGAGTATAAACCAGGCGACTTGGTCATGGTAAATGCTAAGAAGCTACACTTAAAGCAGCCCTGCTGTAAGTTAGGCCCCAAGCATGTTGGACCCTTAAAGATTATCAAGAAGGTCGGCCTATCAGCTTATCAAGTTAACCTATCCCCTCTCATCAAAGTGTTCAGCACCCTTTACAAGTGCCTCCTGACCCCCTTTGAGGGTCCTATTATTCTATCCCTGAGCCAGTGATTGTAGTTGGAGAATCTCGATATGAATTCAAATACCATCCTTGCCACCCACATATCCTAACATCGCCTCCATTATTTGCATTTTGAAAGGCTATTATCAAACTGAGAACATCTATTTATCTCAAAGAGACTCTCAAACAATCAGGAGCTGGCCCGCGACTTCCATGAGAGATTCCATGACGCCATAGGCCCTGCTCATAAAGCCTCATTAGCCGCCATGAAGCTACCAACCTACCATAAGAACTTTACCTTTCCCAATATCCCTTCAGGCAAATTTGGAATCCCATCAATGAGCGGAAGTTGGTGTCACAGTTAGTGCCATTTACCTGAGGTAGACCGCATATCCAAGGCTGAGTATCTGAAGCCACAAGAATCAAGGCAAGAACACTTGAGATATACAAGTGATCTATAAAGGCATTAACTGAAATTAGGTTCTTACTTTTCCAGTCAGGCCTGAAGCTAATGGCACTAAAACAGGTAAAAATATGACAAAAATTGGCAAAAATCCGGAAATCTCCAGATACAAGATAAGTGAATTCGGCCAAGTATGAAAAAATTTTGATCTCATTTAAAAGCTTAAAATTCAGCTCAAATCAGTTTTTGTTATTTTGGTTTTGATTTATTGCAAAAATTTCTCCTTATATTGGTACCAAAGCTGAGAAATTTTTTGCTTTTCTTAGATATTCAGCTACTTAAAGGCAATTTTACATACACTTTAACAGTCTTACCTTGATTAAGAACTTTTACTTATAAAATCATGATTAAAGCATTATTACAATGGCTGACCTTAGTTTAGGCTCTGATATGATCCCTCTTTTGAACATAAACCTGGTGCCAATGCCGCGGCCTATTATGCTGAGTTTGCCACTTCTTATGTTTCCAATATCTGCTATAATTTTTACCCAAACTTACTCAGTTCTAAGGAGTCCTTCCCCTTATAATCCGGGTTAGTTTGTTGTGCTTTTTAACTCAAAACATTACTAGAAACTTAATGAAGATAACCTGTAACATTTCTTTCTTATGCTTGGCCAATTTGCACTCTTTTTGCAGCTTTTACCTATCGCGTTACCCTCAGCAACCTCCTGTGCTCCATTTTCCTTAACAGTAATTTTTAAAATAGCTTATACATATATAAAGGAAGTCTCAGTTTTAAGAGAGATGAATAATTTTAGCGTTTTAATTTTCAAGGAAGGCTATTTTAGGTAACTAAAAATGAGCTTTTCTAGTGATGTCAAGTGAAAATTAATAATGTTGAATGTGACTTTATTATCATTTGCAAGGTAAAAAAACATATTTGCAACAAATGTAGGGCTCTCTACCCATCTTAATGTAAGTAGGTGTTAAATGATTGATTGGATAATTTGTTAAATATCTTATAAAATGGTGATATAAGAACTGGTTTGAGTCTAACTTATTATATCTGATGTTATATAATTTCTCAAACAAGCATATGAGAAGTTTATAACTAAAAGATGAACTAAGAATTTTTGGCCTACCAATTTCGCTTAAATTTTATCTTGATGACCCATTATTGGGGGCTTTCATGTTTAGTCAAAAAAATGTTTAAAGGTTGATCAGGCTATGATTAAATTAATTTCTAAATTAGTGATATGAATTTTCTTGGCACTGTTCTACTATTGTTCAAAGGAATAATGGTTTAGTTTTTAAGGAGATGCATCAGAGGAGATGCTGTCTCAAAATTATTATGTCAGAAAGTCATTGACCATGAGGTGGAGATGGGTGTACATCACGAAACCTCATATGTGAAGAAGAACTCCAGAAAACTTGTTTATGGCCACTGGGTAAGTGGTGGCACAAGGAGAGGAGTTAAGGACGAAGATGCAGTCAGCATCAGATGTAACCCTATTTAAATCCTTGTATTTTGACGTTTGGGAGGATTAGAGTAGTAATTATGGTACTTAATCAATAAAAAGTCAATATATCTAATAGTTTTTGTTATACTACGTCCAAAAAGTTTTACTATTTTGATCAGGCAGATCATAGGGAAAAATGGCATAGTTAAAGCAGTGACAGGATAATCAGCTTCAGTATCAAATTGAGGAGGTTATACTTGAACAAACACCATCTATCAGGCTATTTTCTTCATATAATAAACAATTAACTACATCCTTATTCTGAAATAAAGAATCAGCCATTTGAAGTAGTGGAAACTTCAATTGTGGCGCTCATGGTTGGGATGTCAGATCATGGCTATGTTGATAATGAAATAACCCTGACTTATATTAACTTTTCAGAACTAATTTTAGAAATTTTAAAACTCTGCAGACTGGTTGAGTCATCAAGTTAACACTTTAATTAATATGTTATCTCTATCAACAAGTCAGATAATGCTTTAAATAGAGAATTGAACAACTTAAAACAATTTGTAAAAGAAAAAGGATCATGTAATTTCTGTTCTTCAACTGAAAATGACCGGTCTAAGTGATGAAATCGTGAGATTGAAGTTAGAAAATTGGAGCCATGTGGACTGGGAATAAATGTCTATCGCTGGATTGAAGATTTGGACGATGGTCAATGCCAGTGCGCCCAGAAAGATTCTACTGGAAGTAATGCATTTGAATACTCTGAGGATCAAGCCTCAGAGGTTAATACTGAGGTCAATTCTGGGCCACATTGGCAGATGCCAAGTAATATGGTCGCATTAACCAATCCTAGCTACTCTACTCAGGGAACCTCAACTCAGCGTCCTGAGACACCAGGAATGAGTCAGCTGAGAAATAATTGCAATCTACCTAAAAAGAGATAATGATAGCTATAAAGCTGCCAATCTACCAGTTTTTAAAAAATGGAAGATTAGCTACTTTCTTAAAAAAATTAAAATAGCCATACATGGAGCCAGTGACCAAACAAAGCTGCTACCATCTTCAGATGCTAAGATGAATGGAGCTTCAAGTTGATCATGCAACTTTTTAATGACAACCCTATGTACGCTGAGGTCAAAAAAGCCATCCTTTTTGAAGTTGGAGGTCATGAATGAATGTCAACAAGAAAAGCTAATTTCATAAATATTGGCTTTAAAAAATTGTTATGATTACTAAATTTGGTAGATTTTTAAGAATCATAGGTTCTCTTGGGCTCTAAGGCAATGATCAATTTTGATGCCAAAATGCATTGCAGCATATAGTGCACCTCTTCAAAATTTACCACTTTTTGCCTAAATTTGTTCAAAACCTTGTTACATCTGAATTAGTTGACTATCTAAACCAATGCTTCTAAACACAAAAACCCTATAATACCGGATATAAACCAGGAACTGTAGGCACTTCAGGAAACCTTTTGAATACCGCAATGATTTGCAGCAAACTCCTATAAAAATGAGCAATCTGAAAACATGAAGGCAATACATTCGTTTTATGAATTTACTTGCTTTAACTACAATTGGAAAGAGCACTATATCTCAAAATTTCGCCAATGCAGTGCCATTGTAGTACTTCCTGTTAATTTTCATTATGAGGGAAAAGAGGATTTAAAATAGAATCAGGATGTTTTATTGAGCTAAAACAACCAATATCACCTATTCAAAATGAACATGCCGGCAAAGGGGCTCAAATACCAATAAAAACACTATCAAAATGGATCCTATTCATCATGCAATTTTTAATGATATGTATGCAGTGACACGCTCACAGAAAAAGGCATATGAGGCTGAAATAACCAAGATAATCACAAAACGTATACACAATAGATTATTGAAAACACCAGCTGAGAGGCCAAGTCAGACAATAGATAGCTCAAATTTGAAGGGAATAAAAATAGCATTACTTATTGACGCATTTATCTCTGAATGTCCTAGTATCAGAAACATTCTAAAATTCACTCTCATTTCTTTTTTATTATTCACATATTCATATTGCTTCTAATTTGACTTTTATTAATAAGAGTGCACTTATGGGGATATCTTAGTCAACAAGATTGAAGTCATAGCAATTATTGACATTGGAGCGCCTGCAGATAATGTTTCAACAAAACCAGTCAAGAAGCTGAAAATTGCTCCTGAGATTGATCATTGTAAAAAAATACAAGACAGCGGGCCTTAAAAATACAAAAAAACAAAGGAGCCTACAGTGCCTTTCCACTGAAATATGGTGCACCTGTAGTGTCAGCACCTGATTCTTCTCCCAAGCGCTATGATATATTACTCAGAATAAGCTTTTTTATGAACATATGGCATTTATTTCAACTTCAAAGTAAACATGTTAACAATATTGGGAAAGGCACTTCCCATAATTTACAGTTGCTGTAATACTTAGTCCATCAGCTGCCGTTAAATTTTATTAATATATTTTATGACAATGGAAAATACCAATTAGATATACTTAAACGAGAAATAAAAGATGGCCATTTCTCAATGCCATAAATGAAAACTGGGGTATACCGCTAAGAGTAAACAAAGATGCAACAATATCTCCAAGCCATCAGCTGATTATGAGTACCAGTACCACATTTTATATTTCTAAAGATTTTTATGAGGATGTTGTGCTGCCCTGGAATCATTCTTGGAAGGAACTGAGTGTAGCTCCTGGAATACCTATACCAGTTCATGGTAAAATTGACATCTTGGCAAATTTAACAAAGCAGAATATCAAGATTTAATTAAGCCAAGTGGTCACTTTTGTACATCTGATACCTAAGGATGAATTGAATTTAGCTGTAGAATTTGGTAATCTATCAGAGTTTGGACTATTCAGTGAGGGCGTGGTGCACATGTGTATTTCCACAAGAATCACTTACAGGATTATCTGAACAGCAAAAAAGATTAAGGCGGCTAGTTAAATTTGATTTCACGCTAAGTTTCTTAATTTATATCATACAGAATATAAAAAGCAAAGATGAAAAAAAGAAAAAGATTACATATAATGAAAAACGAAAAATAACAATTATATAATTAAGAGAGAAAAACGTTAATAATCCATACTCTTGGATAGCTCGTCAGCTTTGTTGTTAAAGCTGGATACCCTTTTGGGGAGAGGGGGCGAGTTAGTTTATACTGAACTAGTGGATGAAACCCTAGGAAGAGTGATTGGGGATAAATCCAAATTTTATATAAGTATGACTTTTAAGACCTTGCTGAAGATAGCCAACCCTAAGAAAACTTGCCATTAGGCGCATTGGCCTGGCTGACTTAGAAAACCCAACAAATTAAGGGAAGCGGCTATTGGAAAGGACTGTGAAATAATTGGAAAGTTTCATTTGTGAGAGAAAGTGGCGGAGAGGAAATGCAATCTGCTGGGAGACTCTCAAGACAGTGTTATATTGGGGGAAGAAATAACTTAGCTCAAAACATTTGTGATTGGCCTCACTAAAACTCTACATAGGTTGTGCATGGTATTAGTTGGAAATGCTTCTGGAGGGAAATGGATGCAATTACCTAGTAGAGACATCTGGGCTAGTTAATCTCTGTTTTCCCTTTTGGAAAACACTTGAAAAGGGAGCGATAAGGAAATAGGATATGTATACTTTTGTGGTACAACTCCTTAGTCCCAGCGGGATGTGTAGATCTTATTTCATATTCACCAGCTCACACCAGAGTTCCATGACTGAGTTAGCGAAAAGCAATTCCTGGTAAGCTCAAAATGGTCAGCTGATATAATTTCAGGTTCAGAAGCTAGCGCAGAAGCCATATATGCTTCCAGAAGATTGGATATTGAATCTAAATTAAACATGAAGTGGCCACACAGACCATACTTAAAAAGGAGAGTAGGCTATTTGAAGGAAATACCTTTAAAAGCAAAAAAACAAAATTAGCAATAAGATCGCCATCAGACATGAATTAATAGTATATCATGGATTTCTTTATTATTATTTTGTTGGCCCATGAGGCCACAGAGACTGATAAAGCAGTGGAAGGAGATTCACATTCAACCCATTGTGAAGCTCTTCGCTGAGAACCTAAAACCATTGCAACTGGCGCGAGTTTTCTAAACTATAACTGAGCAACAACAGGCATTGAAGAAGAACCTTCTTCGACAGTTGAAGCGTACTTGTTCAACCTGGTACGTGACAACAAGAGCAAAATGCCATAATTGACAATGGATCATTGCATAAAAGAAACTGAGTTTTTAAAAAGCATGTCAATATTGGGTGGACAGACCATCAAGAAAACGTTTTTATTTTAAAGATTTTGAAAACTCATAGCTTTACTAAGAAAGAAAACAAACCACAGATCATAATCTAGTCAAGGTGGGGAAGTGTTAAATGATTGACTGAAGCATACTTAAATGTATATACTAAAATTGGGAGATAATAATATTACCCTGTGACTTAATTATTATATATGATGTTTAAATATTATCAATTAAAGTATGAAAAATATATTAACTTTAAGAAAACTAAGGATTCAAGACTTTACATTTTCAATTAACATTTGTCTGAATAAACCATTATTGGTGGATTTTTGGGTAAGATGAGATTAGGTTTTAATGTCAATTATGTTACGATTGAATTAATTTTATAATTAGTGATATAAATTGTCTTGGCGCCGTGCTACCATTGTTCAGATGAATGAAGGTTTAGCCTTTTGCAGATGCATCAGAAGTGTGTTTTTTAAAATTATTATGCAGAAAGACATTGACAACAAGATAGAGCTTGGTGTACAGCATTAAGCCTTACATGTAGAGAAGAACTTTAATAACTTTGCCTGCAAGCCACTAGTTAAGTGATAGTACAAGGAAAAGAGTTAAGGGTGAAGATGCAGTCGGCATCAGATGTAACCCTATTTAAACCCTTTTATAATGACATTTGGGAGTATTAGAGTAGTATTTTTTGTACTCTGTTAATAAAAATTTAATATACTTAGTAGATTTTGTTTTTTACGCCTAAGAATATTATTATATTGATCAGGGAGATTATAGGGATGAAAGCCATATTAAAGCAGTGACAGTAGAATAAAGCTTTAGTATTAAATCTGAGGAATTTATATTTGAAAAAAAACCACCTGTTTGTCTATTGTTATCTTACAATAGAAGATTATGACTCCATTTTTTTCAAAATGAATAATCTTCATATGAACAAGCGTATGTTAAACAGCGAGATAACTTTAATGTTTATAGGTCAATATTTCACTAAAAGTTTCTAAAAGGTAGAAGCACAAACCAAAAACGTTTATAACCTTCTAAATACCTGGAGATGAGGAGAGCATCAAAAACTTAAACCCAACTATAAGCTATAGGTCTAGTTTAATGATAAATCTCCAGCTCCCCTTGTGCAAGCTACTTATAACTGATAACTTAAAAACAATGAAATTATATCAGCTTTATAGATCATTAACTAATTTAAACTCTGTTTTAGGATATGTAATAGATAAAATGTGCAGCTAAAGTTTTCATATGTAAATATATCTTGTTTTATCAGAAACACTTAGTATTTTGGGACCTGAAGTTTTTTAGTACTAAAAGAATAGAAAATTATAAAAATGGAACTTTACTGAAATTTTGTACTAGTAATTAACATTAAGTACTAAACTGGTTAACAAACAAATTTTATTGGTGCCTAATACTTTACAGCTGATTTTAACTATATATGTCGTGCTGATTATAAATATATGTACCAATTTTTTGTAGCAGCTATACTTTTTTGTGATACAGAGTTTTGAACAATCAGTAAATTCACAAGAAAGTCTGTTGACTTGTGCTACCTTTCTACAATCAGCTGACTGCAGTCTTTATTAAGAAGCCATACTTTTTATATACACTTGTGTTTGCATCTACCATAACATCCAAGTTCTTTTTTGTAATTCTATTAAAAATTAATTTTTTCCAGTTGAAGGAGCTGTGCTAATCATCCTCTTGTATTTTACTACATATGTGGTGATTAAACACTAAAAGTAAATAGAAAAACTATTTCTGTTTTTGTGAAGAAAGCATACCATGGATAATTTGGCACTAAAATTGATGACCAAGATAAATTTTAGGCTCCTCATATTGCTTGAAAGACTTGTACCAAACACCTAAAGCAGTGGACTAACAGAAAGAAGAAGGAGTCTTAGATTTGCTTCTCCAATGGTTTGGATAGAACCCAAAAATCACATTGATGACCACAATGGCAACAGGATTTTTTTAATACCAATTGCTCACCCAACCAAAATGTAATAAGGATATGATACTATAGCTTTGGTCTTATATAAGGTTAGGTATAATGAATATATGTTTGATTTTTGTGAACATATAAATGGTAATCTTTCTCATTGGCCAGCAAGGTGGCTACACAAAATATTCTTGTTTCTTGTGCCTTTAGAATAGCAGAACGAAACAGTATCACTGTGCAAGAAGAGATTGACTTAAATGGGAGAGCAGGGGTTGTGGGAAAGAAAGTTTATATATTTCTTTAGTTTAAAGGAACAAAAATACCTTGCATCCATTGCATATAAAGCTTAGTTTTATGAAACAATTTGTGAAACCTCCTTATCAAGATAGTCCATGTTTTTTATACATTTGCTAAATGATGACTTGGTTAAGTACACAAAAAATTAAATCTAAAATTTTTATAGGGCCTCAAATCAGACAGTTCATAAAGATCCTCATTTTGTAGATTCTATGAATG
Source organism: Massospora cicadina (assembly GCA_022478985.1). NCBI lineage: Eukaryota > Fungi > Entomophthoromycota > Entomophthoromycetes > Entomophthorales > Entomophthoraceae > Massospora > Massospora cicadina. Next base: position 165,273 of record JAKSZP010005386.1, on the reverse strand, counting down.
AGGCAGAGAAAAATAAAGAAATTTTTTTGGTTTAAAACTTTTTCGGAAATTCCAAAGCAGGAAACCTATGAAGAACTAGTTAAAAGTATGCTAAACGATTTCAGAGACCTTGGATTTAACATGAGCTAAAAGGCTCATTTCTTACACAGTTACCTAGAAGTTTCTTGAAAATCTAGGTGATACCAGTAAAGTACAATGTTAGAGATTTCACCAGGCTTTTAAACGATGGAGAATGATACAAAGGAGGATGGAATCTCATGTAAGAAGCCTACTGATGAAACTTTCAAAGAGACTGTTAATTCTCAGCGTAGGGTCTTGATTCCGCCAAGTCATTTTGCGCAGGGTATTAGCCACTGGGCAACCAAATCAGATGACATTAAGTTCACCTGATTCTTAATAAAAACTAATAATCTTTTTACATGGAGCTATCGCCCCTTATTTTGAGCTTTTTATATTTTACTTATTATGCAGACCTTTCTGCAACAACCTAATTTCCCAACCAACCCCCTCTTTAATCCTCCATGTAACTCTTTATGTATCAATTCCCCAAGCTAAATTCATCCTCAGCTTGGTGTCTTCTATTCATTTTCTCCTTTTATTTGCAACTCTCATTTATATTGAATTTCAGCATAATTCCCTCATTCTCGCTGATTGGTTGACATTTCAATTGACTATTATTTGTATACCTCTTTTTGTCAATCTTGAGACTCATCTCAATTCCCCTTCCGATCCATCATATGGTTAGCATATTGTCCAGTCATATCAACTTCCCAACATTACCACCCCTTTGACTGGATGATTTGCTCTCACTGTTTGTGGGCTTGAAGGAACTTTTCATGAACTCAGTTGATGATCTGACCCCCCGCAGTTTCCTTGATGGTGTAGACATCCATGCTAGTCTTCTCAATTATCTCGAATGGACCAACCCAGATTCTAGAGAGCTTGTTTTTCCTCCCAAAACCGTGCTGATTGTGGAATAAAACATGGTACCCTACAGCGAACAGTGGAAGTCCACTTCATCTCTCTTTTGATCAGCTGTCTGATCGCAAATCTTCTTAGCCAAACTGGTAGATTAAGATTCCATTTTCAGCTTAATCAAAGTATCCATAAGAGTCTGCAAGTAGCGCTGGGGGTCCACCCCACCAGTATCCTCTACACATGAGTAAAGCAAGGCAGGCAAAGCCGGATGTCAACCATACAGCAGTTGGAACGGGCTCTTACCAGTGGACGAATGATAGCTGATATTATATGCAAACACAGCTGTAGTTAGAAGGGCGCTCCATTCCAAGGGTTGATCCTTTACCAATTTATGGAGTATGTTCACTAGGGTTATGTTAACCTGCTCCACCATTCCATTTTGATTATGGATGATAGGAGAGAACAAAACCCCGCGGATTGCCATCAACTCGTTCAACTTTGGCAATATATTTGAAGTGAAGTTGGTTCCATTATCTGTCAGAATGAAATGTGGGCAGCCATGTCGCTGTATCACACACTCCATAATAAACTTGGCAGTGGTGACCGCGCCCAAGTTGCTAATAGCCCTGGCCTCCACCCATCAGGTCAAATGATTGATGGCAACGGTTATATACTTGATTGATTGGTGCTAGTCAGCAGAGGTCCCACTACACCAATAAAAATAGTATGCCAGGCGAACCAGGGTTTAACTAGCTGATATGTGGTTTTTTTGTGGAAAGGCTTTTCCACTTGACACTGATGGCAACAGCTAACCATTTCCAATATATCATAATGCATCCTTTCCCAGTAGTATTGGGGTTGCAAAAACTCCAGCGTTTTCCGCAATCCTCCATGTCCAACAGCCCAATGAACATCCATGATAATTGAGGGTCTAGCCGAAGGTTTAGGAAAACTCAACGTCAAGTCTCCAATCTGCTTATATAGTTCTTCCCCACATACAAAAGTATCCTCCCTGAGTCCATCTAACACCTTGATCACCTGTGGCGGCTCATCCTGGTATTTGTTTGCCACCATATTCTCATACATTATGTCAGCTAAATCTTCCATGATAGAGACCATTGGCAACAAAAAAAGCAATCCATGTTTTGATGTTTTGCTCCCGTTTGATGTAAAATCTCAAAATCATATTCTTGAAGCTTCAGAGCCCAATGTGCAAGCCGTCCTTCCGGTTCATGAAAATTCTGTAGCCAGCGCAAGGAAGCATGATCTGTCACTACTTGGAATCTTACCCCATGTAAATATACCTGAAACTGTTTGTAAGCATAAATCACCGCTAAACACTCCCACTTGGTTATGGTGTAGTTTCATTAATGACAATTCAAGATTTGACTACATAATGCAACAGGATGCTCTTCGCCGTCATCATCCTTCTGGGATAACACTGCCCCTATAGCAGCGAGGGATGCGTCTGTTTGTACTATGAACTGTTTGTCAAAGTTGGGATATTGCAAAATGGGTGAGCTTGCTAACACAGTTCGCAACACATCAAAAGCATTCTGGCAACGTTCCATCCAATTTAAGGAAGCATTTTTCTTTAGCAATTAGAAAAGTGGGGCCCTGATACAGCTGAAATTTGGAATGAACCGTCGGTAATACCCAACCATCCCCAGAAACACCTGAATGTCCCGCTTATTCCCTTGGGAGAGTCATCTTGATTATCACTTCCACTTTAGCTGACTGCAGTTTAAGCCCATTTGAATCCACAACGAATCTGGGGTATTCCAATTGTGCTTTATAGAAATGGTACTTCTGAGGCTTAATTTTGATATTAGAAGCAGTGAGTCACTGAAACACTTGTTCTTTGCGGGCCAGATGCTCTGTAAATGTCCATGAGAACACATTGATGTTGTCAATTTAAATATGATGCAGGACAGCTTTAAATCACCTAAAATCATATCCATGTCATGCTGGAACGTAGCTGGGGCATTACACAACCCTTGCAGCATGTGAGTCAGCTGGAACAATTCTCTCAAGGTAAAGATAACAGATTTATCCCATTCCGCTAATGGCAATTCAATCTTCCAGTACCCCAAGATCAGATCCATGGCAGGAAATAATTCGCCCCACTCAATTGATCTAATGCATTGTCAATCCGTGGAAGAGGGTAGGAATCCTTCTTTGTTACATTATTGAGTTTATTATAGTCAATAACCACTCAATTAAAGCCATCCTTTTTCTTCACAATAAGCACAGGTGATGCCCACGGACTGTTTGACGGCTCTAGCATCTCATGCACAATAAGTTTATCCACCTCATTGAAAACAACCTCCTCCGCTGCTTTGGAACATCTAATGGGTCGCAATAGAATGGTAGGGTGATCCCCTGTATCTATCCGATGTACCCCCTTTGAGCGCACCCCAAATCATGATCGTCATGTGCAAAAATATCTTGGTACTTTTCAAATAACGCCATATCCTGTTCTTGTTGTTCCGCCAATAATCCAGTAAGCGCTTCCCATGAAACCACGGTCAATATGCCAAGCGGAGAGCTTGTCAGCAGTCTGAGATCCTCCCAGGAGCTGAAATCATGAATATGGCAGACTTCCTCTATAGGAACAAAGTGTAAGTAAGCCACCACTTGGTGCCGCTAAATAGTTATTGTCTCCTTCTGTAAATTCGCTAGCAGAACTTTCCCTTCTACATTCCCAGGTAGCAGTAACCCTGGAGCCACATGTGGTTGAGCTGAGAGTGCTGGTGAGGAGCCATGATTTCTCCATAAAGCCCTTTAAGGACATCGATTTTGAGCTCAGTCCCTACTATGCACTGGTGTCCAGATGGTAGGCTCAAATAGCTTGCTGCCCGAAGCAGAATCCCTTTGTACTCATAAATCTGGTTGGGGAGGACTCTGGTCTACCGCTTCAGTCATTGATAATGCACAGGAATCACTCCATCGCTGTATACTAGATAGATTTGACTAGAGCGGAACAGTTCTGTTGGGATTCCACAAGAGGTAAAATAAACGAAAATCTGTTATCCTAAAATATTAAGAGTTTCCTCCGCCATATTTATCACAACACCAAATTCCTCATAAATGCTGCACCAATTAGCATGTCATAGTTGTTGTTTGGCAGAACCACCACTGGAGTGGAAGCCCGGACTGACCCAAAATTGTAAGGGCAATGCACTATATGCTCCTTCAGACACAGTGCTATGTGTCCCTGCGGTTCTGTATACTATTTGGTGATCCACATCCAGTTTGAGCAGAAGCTTAGTCACCAACCAAGTAGAGACTTTGTTCACAGGGGCTCCCATGTCAATGATAGCGCAGATTTTTGTGTTTTGAACGAAAATGTCACAATAAGTACATTCTGAGTAAGAGGAACTATCAGTGTTTATTGCATGTACGTCCAAGGGCTTAATGTTACTTAAGAAAGAGGAGATGCTCTTGCATACCTGAGGATACTCATTGACAACTTTTTCCACCGGAATGGCTACTTTGACTCCTACCAAAGAAGCAGCGGCCGTTAAGGGTTCCTCAATACTTGTGCCAGTCTGTTCCAAGATCTGCCATGCATATGGCTTCTGCACGTCCTGGCGGAACTCAGGGCTTTAGGGTGAATTTATACTTTTGGAAATGGAAGCAGGGGTACCCAAAGGAAGCTGTTGGTATAGCAATTCATCCAATTGAGTTCCAAATCCTCCCCAATTAGAAGCTTGGGAATTGTTAGGGACAAATGGATTAGACATAGCAGAGGTAGAGCGTCCCATCTCTACTCCGCCTGAGCTTTTCCCTGCTGGGTTTCCTCAGTTGGCAACTCATACACTCTTGTTTTGCTAGGGCAGTTTGCCGAATAATTCCCCTTTGGCTGCACTGGAAGAAAGCATTCATGAAAAGTTCAAGTATATAGCATGCAGCAGAAAAACCAGTATGAAAATTAACAGTATGTTTCCAAGGTTGTGAACAAACTGGCAGATCATATCTAGGCTGAAAAGGATTCACAGATCTGTATGATGAACGATTATGTTCCAGCGGTTGATAGCTTAGTCACTATAGTCCATACTCTGAAGACTTTGGTGCGGGGATAGCAGAGGGTTCTTGGGCTATACTAGGGGCACTGATTGTAGTGGAGAGTCAATGTAAGGTATTCATGATTTGAATAAGTCCTTCATCTCCATCCAAAACATGAGACATAACATTATATAGTTCCTAATTTGGTTTGATGGCCGCCGTCATCGCTTTACCAACATCCTTGGCAGATAAAATGTTAGCTCCAATTAGTACATGTGCTTCCGCTGAGAAACGTTCAACAAAATCTGACAGGGTCTCATTTTGGTAAAATGTTATAGTCAGGAAGTCGGCTTTCCATTGGGCCATCTTTGTTGCACCCCCAAACAGCTAGAGAACAATCCCCTTAATTTCTCCATAGGATGCCGAGCTGTTTGGAAGGTAGCAAGTAACTTGATATGTGCTGTCCACATCGAGAGCAAAAAGTAACAGTTTTGCTTTATGTCAATCAGAAACTCTTTCCACAGAGAATTCAAATCACTTGAAGTAACCGTGTAGATTACCGTCATGACTGAAAGGAGGTAATTTTTTGATTTGAACAGCTTTTCCTTGCTTCAGGCTTCTGCAGCAAGGATCAGACGAATTGGTTCTGGAGAGAATAAGGGAACCACCCCTTAGGAATTATTTTACAGCTGGACGGTCAAGCTTGAATCCGGTGTAATGAACTTATAGGAAGTAGAGTCGCACGGGGTATACATATAGCGCTTGAAGGATATTCATTAGCGGATTATAGCATTCTTCTCCTGAATTGCCACTAACTGAACCGTTCCCCCAGCTCTGGCATTTTCCACAAAATGTTTATTGATCATCTGCTCTGCTTTAACCAAATGGCATCTACACCGTCCATCCTGGAATTCCTGTTGCAGTGTCACATATTAATTTTGCAACTCCTGATAATATTCCTGCTCCTCATGCAACTGCTGCTCCACTGCTTTTAAACACAAGAGGATGGCTACGATTGTATTATTCATATGAGTGTGATGTCAGTTAGCATTATCTGCTTGTTGATTAGTGTTGTTTATCTGGGTAAAGAGAGCGGCTTGTTCCTGTACCAATCCCTCAGTGGCCTGTCAAAGGGTATTAAGTCGTTCTTGTATGTCAGCATACTCTCATGTCTCATGGATCAGAAGAGGGAAAACTTGACGCCACTCAGCCTGACTAACGGCTTCCAATTTTGTAACCCAACGGACTAGCTGAAGATATTTGGGGGATGTTGACCAAGGGATAAGCTCATTATCAGCCATTTGCTGACTACTCCATTTGATAAGAAGTTGGTTTAACTCAGCTGATATGAAACTGACTTGTTCCACCACTTGCTGTTCCACCAGTGTTATTTTTTCTATAAGCTGGGCAACCACAGATTTGAGTGCTTCCACCCATTTGGTTAAATCCATTATGAAGCACCAGTATTGTGTCCAAACGTTGTGATGTCCCAAATCCATTCCATTGATAGGCCATGCTGATTCAACAGTTTGTCAATTACCTGAGATAACTTAAGATTCAACTGGGGCACCAATATGTCCAATCGATGGCAGATGTTCTCAACACGGTGGTCCATTTGCCCAAGCACCCCTAGTACCTCCAAAAAAGAGTGATTGAGGTGGTCGAGCAAGAAGTGAATATCATTTTGCTGTGCTTGGGCAAATTGCATCACATCTCCAATCTCTATATTGTGGTGAGCCAAAACTCACAGTAGTTGTCAAATAGAAGGTTGCATATACATGACTAGATACTCCTCAATTCCTTGGGTACCAAGGCGGCAATTCAACCCTGTTGTAGTCATGTCCAAATATGACATGTACATGGATTAGCAATTTTCTTTGATCACGTTGGTTATAAAACAGACTCAAGGCATACTCCCCTGCCTCATCTTTGTACAATTGATCTTATAACAGCCACTCCATAATATTACGCAGCTGCTGAGGGGTCACATTTATGGAGCGCCCTAGTTGGTCAGCTATCAGCTAGGGCAGTTTTCTAGTTGCAGATTGATAATAACTTCATCATTACCCAGTTTGGTCACAGTGAATAATATTGGTTCATTATTAGATGCCTCCCATGCTTCTTTTGCATGATGCGTGTGGAATCTGATAGAATGGTGATGTAACAAATGAGGGCTCATCATTGTATTAAGCGTCTAATAACTACAGTTGACCAATGGCCCCCTGTAGTGAGCACCACTATTAATTCTTGGAGTAGGGTCTTAATTCCACCAAGTCAGTTTGCACAGGGTATTAGCCACTGGGCAACCAAATCAGATGATATGAAGATCGCCTGATTCTTAATAAAAACTAATAAATTTTTTACACTGAGCTATTGCCCCTTATTTTGAGCTTTATTATTTTACTTAATATGCAGACCTTTCTACAACAACCTAATTTCCCAACAAATCTCCTCTTCAATCCTCATGTAACTCTTTATACCTCAATTCCCCAAGTCAGATGCATCCTCAGCTTGGTGTCTTCTATTCATTTTCTCCTTTTATTTGCAACTCTCATTTATATTGAATCTCAGCATAATTCCCCCATTCTTGCCATTTGGTCTACATTTCAATCGACTATTATTCATATACCTCTTTTCATCAACCTTGAGACTTGTCTCAATTCCCCCTCCAATCTGTCGTATGGTTAGCATATTGTCCAGTCATATCAACTTCCTGACAGAGAGTTTTCTAAACAAAGATTATTCAAGAATGTCCTAAAAAGAAGCTTCCAGAGTGCATATTAACTTTTCTTGTATTCTTATCTTATTATACAGATACTAATTGTACTTTAGTTGATGTAGAGATAGTGATATGTTAAAATGGGCTATTTAAGTCTTTAAATTAAACTAAAATTGCAGTAGGTTTTTTCATAATATCTATTAACTATACCTTAATAATATATATAGTAAATGTAAATCATAAAATCGTAATTTTTACAAACAAGAGCTTATAAAAATCTAATGGTAGAATTGGATTCAGCACAAAAATAAACGCAAAATTAGCTGACTAAGCACAGGAACTAAACATATGCTGGGCTGTGGTATATCTTAATTGTACAATTTTTGTTTGAAAGATAAAGGCTAACTGGGGAAGCAAAATCATAATTTAAGATTCAGAAGAAGAAAGATACAGTTGATACATATGCATTTTTGTATCTTCTCTGCATATCTATTTTAAGCTCAGGCAAAATTTGTAAAGGTTCAGAAATAATTTTGCGTTAAGGTTTAACAGAAAAAACCTTAAGGCCAAATTTAGCTTGATATTTAATGAATTATATAAAATGCAGTAAGTGTGGTTAGCCTGGCAGGTAAAACTGCTTTCACCCTAGTGCAAGTTTCGAGTTTGAAACCTGTACTGGCTAGAAAAATTCTTGGTGTGGTATATTTGTCCTAAAGTTGACCCACCCCAAATATTTATCTATTATATAAAGTGTAGCAACTAAAATAATAAAATATTAGCCTTACTTATTAAGTTCCAAGAGGAGTATAGCTACTATAAAATTAGGTTTACAAATAATTGCAATGTATTAATTTATAAATAGCACTCAATTTTTAGAAAAACCAGCATATTATATACTTTAGCTAATCAAAGCATATACTGAAAATAAACTATGTAACGCTTCCAAACTAAATTACTCAACTTAAATTGATTGTTAAAGCAATAATTTTCTAGAGAAAAAGTTATAATCATATATAAGAGAAGTATAATATAAGAATAGATTGTGAAAGATAGTTTATCTAATTTAGTTGGAGATGTAAGCATATGTACTCTGTTTTTTGGTAGCTATTACTGATTATTTATAGCTTTTATCCTCTCAACTATACTAGTGGTCAGCAGTTAGTCTTAGATAGCAATTGTCAGGCGAACAGCAAGTAAGAATTAGACTAGCCTGCCAGCCCAGATGCCAGAGCACCCAAATGGCAAACCAGAATGCCAGAGGCACTGCCGCTGGTACTATGAATATTGAACTGGAAGGGAGCTTAATTTTCAACATATAGGAACGGGGTTTTGGGGGAGGTTGTTTTTATTGGAAAATTTAAGGAAGGAGAATTGACCAACAACTTTCTCAGTGGAATGCACCTGATTAAATAGTTGTCAATTTTGAGGGAAAACAAGCCAGGATCAGGTCCCACAAATTCAACCTAAGCGGTGAATTATTTGGGAATGGGCGGGTTAGTTCCCTGGGAACCATCATTGCAAAATTTGGTGGATCAAGTCACTGTCAGTTTGACCTTAAACGTCTGAACTAACGCTTGGCTATGTTTCTGATGGTTGGCATGATGGAATTTGGCCAACAAGTGGCGGGAACCCCTAAGACCACCCCACATATGGGTGGACTCATTTGGTTAGAAATGTGTTTGGGATGCCCAACCTGCCCATGATCAGTCACTGGGCCATTAGTTCAGTCAGTGGCATTGCATCAGGCGCAATGCCCGATTTGCCAGCAGGAAGATTCAAAACCTTGTTGATGGTGTCTGATGCTATTACCTGCCCATTGGGGGTGCTGCCCAGTGTATTTGGGAGGGGGAAGATTTTTTTGATTGATGTGTTAACCAAATCACAACCGTTGGGCATTCCAACTAATAAATTGATCTTCATACCTTTTTGACCATTTGAAATCTAAGCATCAGGATGATTGCCACTAGGAATTAGCTGCGATCATTTAGTTTTGGCAATTCTGATGCAGATTTCACTGATTTCTCATAACAGTTCTGCTGACGAGAGTGTGGGTACTGGTAGCGGGATCTGAAGCAGAAGGGCTGTTACCCATTGCTTGTCTACCATGTGAGCGAGATTGCCCTGAGTAACAAGAATTATGATCATCCTCTTTAGAACCTTCTTGCTTAGGAATGGAAAAATGGCCTGATCAATGCCCAGAGGACGTTCCCCAGGACTTACAGCAATGAATATTAAATTTAAAATAGTGGCACAAAGGCCATGAGTAAAAGAATTCAAGAAAAACAGTATAATAAATTAATTATAAAATTTTCTATACTCAAGATATTAAAGAAAAAATATTAATCTATTTTGTTTTTAACTATAGATATTTTTATAACTTTATTGTATTAGTATTACCCAGCAATAGGTATAAACATTATACTATATTTTTATAAGATTAGATTTTTTACATTTAGTACCATAGGAAAGCTTTGATCACTTGTATAATCAAATTTGAGTTTATAAAGAAAGTTTTTACTCTTACCATCTAGTACTAAAAAAAGAAAGTTTTTACTCTTGACTGCCTTTTCGCCCATGCTTCTACTAGCCTATGTTGACTTGATTAATGACTTCTACATTGAATGAGGCGGCGGTGCACCTCCTCCTGGAGTTTATCAGCCGCCGCCAAAACGCCCCTGGGCTGGCCCAGCTAGCCCCACAAACACTTCCAGTCGCAACATCCCACCTCAGGGCCTAACCCACCACCTCACACGCTCCCAGACAATGCTCAAAGCCCCCTGGTGCTCCCTCAAAGCAACTTGATTTTGGCCTTCAGGTCAATTATGGGAACCTCTTCCTCTACATGAGCATGACCATCTCAATGATGGCCATAAGTTTACAAACCCGCCAGATTTATAGATTTCCGCACCTATAAAGGGTACTTTGATCTTGGATTCTCTTGTGAAGCACACGCCATAGCTGTAAGTCTTGGGGACCAGCCCCTACAACTGGATAGGGAGCAGCATCCCTTTCAGACCAGAAGGGGGCCAAAGGCCCAAGTGGACCCCCTGTCGCAGTTGAGTGACCTGGCGCATGTAATTGATGAGCGCTGGGTAACTGCCCTTCCGCCTAGAGATATCCAAATCTCTCCCCTCCCCCTCCCCACCCTGATAAAATTAATAGAGGGGACCTGCCAGGAGATCATGCAGGCCAGGGGCCTTGGGTGGGCCCCTGGGACCCCCCACTTACCAGGGAAAATTTACCAAAATTTTGAATAAACTCCAGCGCAAGTATCGGAGCCTGGCCTGCAGATTCTGGGCTAATGGAGCTGGTCTGGACTGGTCAGGCCCAAGAATCAGATTGGATACAGTTCAGGTTTTGAACCAGGCCACCAGTGACTCAGACCAGTTGCCCCACCCCTTAGAATGGATCTGAGAAGCTCAGGTCACATAGACAACCAAATTGAGAGTTTGGACTGGGTTGTGGACAACTGAGCACCAAGGCCACAGCCCCCCAGGACAAATCTGGGAAATCTGAACCACTTGAGCTGCCCAACTCAAATGGTCAAGGCCCAGATTGGTATCATCGACCTGGTCTGGCCCCAAAAATTTGGGAAAATCAGCAAAATTTTTTTTGATTTTTGCCAAGATTTTGAAAACCATCTATCCACTCCCCCACCCACCAGCCAACCAAACCCCATCGCCAATCCCCAACCATAAATACTTAAGGCAACTGCTCTATCAATGGGTATTTGTTGGTTCATTCTCTATTCTCCTTGCACTTTGCACCAAAATAAAGTTGCTTACCCTAAATGCCTTGTCACAGACTCCACCTGTTTATTTTTCATATTCAAAATTCTGCTGATCAATCCGGCAAAGTGCGCCGCCACCCAAATAATTATCCTAATGATCACCAAATGGGTCATCCAGTTGCTCAACCCCACCACGCAGTGGTGGATCATATCCATGGTGAACCACCTCACTCTCGATGATGGAGTCAACTCTCCATCCATTTTTGCATATCTGTTAGATGCAAACCCATCTGTTTGCTTCGCCGATGGGCTTTCTGAGAGCGCTCCCCTATTGGAGCAGCCTCAGGGCGCCCCACACCAAAGCCTGTGAGCTCAGCCCCCACACCTGGCTCATCCGCCATTGATCCCACCCACCTAAGGGCCCCAGAGTACCCCAACCAAGGGGAACTCAGCCCCAATGCTCGTCGCAGGTCTGTTTTCCCCTCTGACAGCCCCCTGCCTGCGCGGTGGGCCCTGTGCTGCCCCTCTCTGGTGCACAGACCCACCTACCCATAACTGAAGGCCAGCAACTGCGCACCCTGGAGGAGTCGTTGTCCTCCCTGCCTCTCCCACCCTTGGGGGTTGCCCCGCAAGACTCGCGGTTGCCCCCATTTCAACCATCTGGTTTGCCTTGATAGCCTTTGGTACGTTTATAAACATTTACTTTCCTAACGTCCCTAATAGATTCCCCCTTCTTCTAGTTGCATGGACCGCTGTGCCCTTGGCATTCTGGGTTCTCCACTGGGTGCTCACACACCCTGACTGGGAGCCCAGTCTAATCCTTATCAGCCATTTCCATGACAATGGCGGCAGCACAGCTGCCTCTAAATTATATATACAATCCCATTCAAACAATCCAAATTTGCTTTATGGATGAGGCCACACTAGTGGTTCAATTCACCAGCTTGTTCTACCATCTCTCCCCTGAAAAAATCCACCTTGAGCTTATGGAGGGCTTGCCGCCTATGGCGCCAACAATATGCTGAAGTTTGTGGCTCCACATGACACCATTCATCTTGTTGAGCCTCACACATTTGTGATGATCTGCCTATCTGATGGGAGACCTGCCTCGTGATACCTTCATGCACCATGATCAGATCAGCCCCAGAAAATTCTTCTGGGCGCGCAACAAAAATGGATGTACCATCTGTCACTTGTGCTTTGACCTTGACCATTCAAAGCGCAAGTGCCCAGCAGTTTACACATGTCGCAAAATTGACCCTGGGCCCCGCTAGTGTGCTAGGCCAACCAGTATGAAGACTGGTGGCCCTTTGCTATTTCGCCTTCATTGGCGTACCAACACCTATAAGACCTGTGTTAACCTACCAACTAACCACCAATTGCTTTGCCTTTAGCCTCAGGCGTCCTCGGCGTGTGCCCCACCAAGCCCTGCCCCCTTCCTGGGTGGCTCAGGCACTCCCGCGCTGCACCACCCTCGCGACCCTTCACCAACCCATCTGGGCATGCCCTGGCGAGTCCATCCCCCTTCTTGGGCAGCTATGGCACCTTCCGCGCTGCACCCCGCTAGGGTTGGTGGCTATGCAGCTCACCCACTGGTAGCCAGCTGGCTAGGAGAGAGAGAGAGAGAGAGAGAGAGAGAGAGAGAGAGAGAGAGAGAGAGAGAGAGAGAGAGAGAGAGAGAGAGAGAGAGAGAGAGAGAGAGAGAGAGAGAGAGAGAGAGAGAGAGAGAGAGAGAGAGAGAGAGAGAGAGAGAGAGAGAGAGAGAGAGAGAGAGAGAGAGAGGAGAGAGAGAGAGAGAGAGAGAGAGAGAGAGAGAGAGAGAGAGAGAGAGAGAGAGAGAGAGAGAGAGAGAGAGAGAGAGAGAGAGAGAGAGAGAGAGAGAGAGAGAGAGAGAGAGAGAGAGAAGAGAGAGGGGGGGGGGGGGAGGTTCCCACTGGTTCCTCATAAGGAGGAGGTATGGGAGCTGGCAGCGCCAGCCACTCCATGAGTGATCACCCGCGCCTTTGGGGATCTCCTATACCATCTTCCCCACTCTAGTTGCAATAAGCTACTTCAAACAAACAGGAAAGATGGCAACTAAAGATGTTTATTAGGATGGAATGAATGACTATTTGTACTAATTTCAGGGCTACTTCGCCCAAGTACTCTTTGGCCAATCATCTGCCAGAAAACTCATTGGCCTTGTGATTCCAAACCTCTATTAGATTGTAAACTTATATTCATTCATACTCATAGCGATTCCTTCCAGATCTGCTCACTGATCACCAAATTTATATTAGGTCAATCCATCCTCAACATAAGTCGCTGGACAATCATATATAAACTTGTAAATAAACAGGAATTTGAGCATCCTCAACATGAGTCGCCGGTTCTCCAAATTAGTTGGCGAACCATTTTGGAAAATTTGTAACGGATTCATCATCTTTCTGCTGGAAACTCCCACAACGATTTTCAGATGGCATTTTGGGAAGTGAACGCAGCTTCTAGCGAACCTAAACTCGATCAAATATATAACATTAAATAGTATTGAACTAGGAGATTAGCCAGCAATTACGCCCAACTAACCAAAACCCCCAATTTGGATACTATCAGAAGGATTCATCTGGTTGAAATCCTGACATTGCCCTCCACTTAACCAGATGATATCCTTCTTTGCAACCCACCCCAATGGTGGGTCAAGACCTCCCAGCGCCTTCACAAAGGAGCTCTGGTCTTAACCAGTGGCAAAATCCACTCCATAATCAAAACCTCCAACTACTCAAACAGCCCTCCAGAGAGGCCCCCTGTAGTGAGCACCAATGTCACGAAATTGACCCTGGGCTCCGCTAGTGTACCAGGCCAACTATGATGAAGACTGATGGTTCTTTTCCATTTCATCTTCATTGGCATACTAACACCTATAAGTCCTGTGCCCAACCTACCAACTAACCACCAATTGCTTTGCCTTTAGCCCCAGGCGTCCTCGGCGTGTGCCCCACCAAGCCCTGCCCCCTTCCTGGGTGGCTCAGTCACTCCCGTGCTGCCCCACCCTCACAACCCTTCACCAACTCATCTGGGCATGCCCTGGCGAGTCCATCCCCCTTCTTGGGAAGCTATGGCACCTCCCGCGCTGCACCCCGCTAGGGTTGGTGGCTATACATCTCACCCACTGGTAGCCAGCTGGCCAAGTTCCCACTGGTTCCTCATAAGGAGGAGGTATGGGAGCTGGCAGTGCCAGCCACTCCAGGAGTGATCACCCGCGCCTTTGGGGATCTCCTATACCATCTTACCCACTCTAGTTGCACTAAGCTACTTCAAACAAATTTGAAAGATGGCAAACGAGAGATGTTTATTAGGAGGGAATGAACAACTATTTATACTACTTTCAGGGCTACTGCACCAAGTGCTCTTTGGCCAATCATCTGCTGGAAAACCCATCAGACTCATGATTCCAAACCTCTATTAGATTGTAAACTTATATTCATTCATACTCATAGCTATTCCCTCCAGATCTGCTCACTAATCACCGAACTAATATTAGGTCAATCCATCCTCAGCATAAGTCGCTGGTCAATTGATTATAAAATCATAAATAAATAGAAATTTGAGCATCCTCAGCATGAGTCGCCGGTGCTCCAAATTAGTTGGCATAACCATTTTGGACAAGTTATAACAGATTCATCAGCTTTCTTCTGGAAACTCCCACAACGATCTTCAGATGGCATTTCAGCGGTGAATGCAGCTTCTGTCAAACCTAAACTTGATCAAATATATAACATTAAATAGTATCAAACTAGGCGATTAGCTAGCAATTACGCTCAACTAACTAAAGCCCCTAATTTGGATACTATCAGAAGGATTCATCTAGTTAAAATCCTTACAATACAGAAGCTGCTTCAGCCTATTCTCCCTGTGGCATAAATCTCACCACTGTTTTTAACTTACTTTTTTTAATAAGGATCAATTCTCCCTCTCCCACCCTTAACCGCTGCAGATGCTGATAACACTGCTCCTCCCACTCAATGTTCAACTTCCAGAACCATTTCTGAGCAGATGAGTGCTCAAGTGACAGTGGGTTTTTTGTGGTTCATTGTGCGCAGCCAATCAGCATCTTCCACCCCACCAACTCCTGTAGCTGGCCCATCACTAGAAGTATCAAATCCTTTTGACAAACTCAAATGGATTGGCAATGTTGACCATTCCTACAGGAAGAAACCTTACTTTGACTGGTTGATTTTTTACAAAACACCGCAATTTTGGCTCCTCGCTGCCATTTCCTTCCTCAGAACGGTTTCCCAATCTACAAAATATTTATCAAGAGGCTGTTGATGCAGCCGCTGCCCCCAACAACTCCCTTCTCCACCAAGCTCTCCACATGACGATCAAGCCACTTTGCAAGAGTTTTCCTATACCTATACTTATATATTTCCCAAGGACGCCAAATTTGATACTGAAGAACTGGCATTTGCAGCTGGCTGCACACGCATCACTATGGTGGGATAATTGCTTTATGACTACAACTTCCCCAACCCGCCTGTGCAATAAATCATTCACTTTTGTGCCCAAAATTATCACTTTTGCCATATACCAACTCACAACACGTTGAGGCGATGCACACCGCTGGCCTCATTGATGAGGAAAACCCTCACCTAATTCTCTTTCTACCCCATGATGCTGACACTTCAGCCCCCTTTATTTCTGCCTTTCCCGCCATTTTGAAACTGGCACTGGAAGAAAATCTCCTTGACCCCTCTTCCCCTTCTTATAAAATGATTAGTTAACGCCGCAGCACCATAGCATATTTTTTATCTTAACATCCCTTTATTTTTTGCACACAGTAAATAAAGATATGTGGATGATCTCCCCTCTTGAGTTGGACACCACTAGTAGTAATATAGATTAGACTTTTGCAGATTAAAGCTTAAACAATTCTTTTTCTTTCCATTTGGTATACATTTCTAAGCAAATCTATCAAAATTTAAGTTAGATAATAACTTTGACCTGGGGAGAATACCCCAGTGGTAGAATATGGACCCTCTACTAAAGCCTCCCTGAGTTTGAAGCCCAGTTGATGAACTTTGGGTAGGGGATAAGTATAACTGTGTTGGCGTTGCGCACCAATGCCCCAAACTGAGATAGCAAATAGCAAAGGCGGTCCATGGAGTTCATGGCCTATCATATGCCACGCATGGAGGTTTTATGGGTTTTGTCCTCCTTTCCCATTCATTCAATTTTCCCTTAATTGGTGCGATATTGTCCCCAGGTTGGCCCACCTCAAATAAAAATTAAAATTAAAATTAGAATTAGAATTAGAATTAGAATTATATAAATCAAAAATAAAGATTAAAATTAAAAGTAAAATATTAACTTTGACCTCCTGCTGCTAGTTCATCCACTAAAGTCATCAGATCTCCCACTGGCTGCTCCAGTGTGGGTTGTGATGAAACCCTCAGTATCTTCCATCTGGCAGGAAATGCGCTTAGACTGGGTCATCCAGTACCATCAAATTTTTGGGCCAGTTCATTCCTTTCAAGGATCTTGGTTTTCACCTTGCACATACCCAGTTGGTGCCTTGCAGCCCATTGGTGCTCCCCTGGAGCAACATGAACTTTGGCCTTTGGGTCTAGTATGGGAAATTGTTCCCATATGTGAACAAAGACATTTTAAAAATGGCACTGGTGGTGATGCAACCCACGGATTTATAGATTTCAACCTCTTTATGGGTATTTTGACCTTGAATTCCCATGAAAAAATGACGCTGCCACTGCAGCAACTGTGCAACTGGTCTTTGAGGGCACCCCTATCCCTACAACGTGCACCTAGCTCCCCATGGACACCACTATGATGATTCAGTTCGCTGGGTTGCCCATCCACCTTCCCCCGCAGTGCTCCATCAGGAGCTGATGGAAGGTTTGGCAGCCTACGGCTTCAACCCCATCCTACAATTCATGATCCTGTAATGGGCCACACGCCTCGCTGGGTCTCAGGTGTTTGTCATGATCAGCCCTTAATTTTGTAAAATTGCTTTGTCAATTCCTCACCATGCCGTCATCCTTCTGCCCCTGATCATCCATTCTGGGCCTGCGTTGAGTATGGTTGGAATATCTGTCCGTCATGTTTTGAGTTGGACCACTCAAAACGCAATTGCCCATCCTTGGCAGCTTCTGCCGGCTCCATGCCCCATTCCACCAGCTTCCAATTCACCTTCAACCCCGCACTGTGTTATTATGGGGTACAATCCTACCTCCCTCTTTTGAAGCCTGCTGCTGAAGCCAAACCTGCAGCAACCATAAGTCCCCTACTATACCCAGTGCCATGAATGCTCTCACCAATCAAGAACTGGCTTGTACAGTGGTTCATTTCCAAGCTGCCACCAAAATGACCAACCAGCAATCATATGACACTTCCTCAATTTAATCAACCTGTATCCTTGGGAATTAATGGCTGATTTTGCTAATTCATGTAATTTTCTTGCTGAAAACACTCTCCTTAGTTGAGCGGCTTGTTCATGCCCATGGGATGCTAAGTTCCTCCTCATTTATATGCCCCCCAGCCAAATGTCAAACCATTCTATGGTGAGCACCAGCTTGCTGTTAAAGCAGCTGTTTGACAGATTGTCATCCCCTTCATGAAGATGTGTCCAAATCCGTGGTGCTGTTTGCAGGACAAATCCCTTTTTACATTATCCCCCACGACAATTTGCAGCATAAGTATATATGATCCCACTTCATTAAGTTGTCAATGACGCTATCTAGAACGTGGCAATGATAGCGCGGAATCCTAAGGCCAAGATTATTTACACCAATACATCACGTTTAAAATCTCCCGATGCCCGTATTAAAGCTGAAAAGGCCTTTGTCAATTATATTGGCTCCCTTATTATCGTCCACTGTCCTGAACAGCCAATCATCTGTGATGTTGAACTGGCTACTGATAATGCCCTTACTCCTTTACTCTCTGCTTTGTTATGTGCCATGCTCTGGGGTGAAGATGATTCCAGAATAAGCCCCAATCCCCACTCCCCTTCCACCATGGTCATATAAGCGGTTCACTACTGTCCTGCCTGGTTGGTTGTGTTCTCATTTGTTGTGTTTTATATGCTCATTTTGGCCAGATTGATTCATTTCAAAAGTGTAAATTTTATTTGCTCTTTGAGCTTTGGTAATGTCCATCCCATGGTCAGCATACCTCAAATAAAAATTTAAATAAAATAAACCAGATATAACTGTCCACTTTTGGGGGAGCAACATGACGTTATAACTCTCTAAAGATTAAACATAATATCCTGAAGTTACATTTGAATAGGGTACAATGATAATATTAGATTTTTTGCATATCTATCATAGATTTGGCGGAATTAATGGAAACTTATGCTGACACTGAAATCTTTCAGGTTTTATTATCTAGTCAATATGTGAATTGAGATATTAATAGTTGAATTATATATTACCTTTACGCAAACTATTAATGTTAATCATTGCCTCTATTGAATAAGATCCTTGTATCACGTACAATTTGGGTTTCATAGTTGATCAATAATTACTTAAAAATCCATATTATTATCCAAATATTTCCCATTTAATTTCTAATTTAACAGCTCTAACACAGATTAATTTATTGTTGTTTAGTAATGACCTAATAAGAGTCCACTTAGGTGCTCAAGAGTGAATCTTATGGCATTAACAAATAACAATTTAAAATCTATTTATTATGCTTTTATTGCGGTTGCATGTTTCCTAATTAACAACACCAAAAGTATACAAGGTGTATTATCAGTTAATGTCCAAATATGTGCCCACATGGGCAAAGGAGTCTTATAGTATTATATAATTTCACTTTATTCTAAGTCAGTTCATTAATTTATTAAATAATTCAAGGAGAAATTGTGGTGCTTTTTTTTAAAATACCCATTAAGGCACTTCTATTAAGTCATCTTAAAAAGCAAGCAATTAAGGCTATGAAGATAGGCCTCTGACTTCCTGATTTTATGTATTTCAATCATAATTCTCTAATATGTTTTTCTCTTATTATTGTGTACGTCAAAGTATGACATAGTACAGTTTGGGCTGGTTTGAGACAATTGAGCATTGACTTAATGCTTCTATTGACCAGAAATCCTATCCAATTTTGAGCATGTTGTCCACAATCAGGCTCAAATGATTGTTATTCTCATCATAACAGTTCTCTTGAATGTTACCAAAGTCTGAAAATTTTCTTGAAGCTTAAAATTAGTGGAGAGGTTGAAAAAAAGATGGACGGAATATAGACTACACTATTGTGTTATTTAAGGCTGATATATAGGGCTTGTAGGGACATGGTGCCTTAGGACCTTTGTGGCTCATGAGATCAGGATCTTTTAGTGCCTTCTGAATTGACGCCAAGATGGTGCCCTCATTGCACTGCATCATCCTTGTGACCACTGTGGTGGGGGCAGCGCCTCTCATGATTTGGGTATAGGAGATGGAATTCTTAAAAGTGATCCATTGATACTCATATGTGTGATGCTTCCTGATCAAAACTATTTTTGGTGCCTTCAGGATAGTGTTCCATTCATGCTAGTTCGAGAGTCACTATGTCAAGGCTCAATTAAGGAGCAGGATTTCATCTTGCTCTTATCAAATCCTGAAAACGTTTTCCCCAAGATCCTGTCAGAGGGGGTATAGGGCCTGAGTAACCGGCCATGCACTCAATTCACCACTGTCACCTGCTTGACATCAACAATGGAGTACTTGGAGTTCACCTGTGAATGACCTTATAATGTCCAGACCAAAGAAAGTCAAGCTTATTCTGTTAACCTTTGAGTCAATGGTGATAGAATGAGGTCACCTAAGTGAAAATTGGGTAAGGAGGGTCAGGTGACATTAAATCAGGATGTTTCCCTTTCTGGTGGTGATGACAATGCTTTGTATGGCTAGGTATTATAGCTGGAAAATTCTTCCAGACAAGGCCCTCATAGTAAAATCAGAGTTCGCTGGAGCGGAGGTTTCAAGCAAAGGCTGTACGCTACTTGGGAGCTGAGGAGCACGTCCATATAGAGCTTAGAAGGGGGACACTTTAATGACTCAGTGGTAGCTTATTTGGTAGGAAAGCAACGCGCTGGGTAGATAATGATTCCAGCAGGCAGGGTCAGAGGTGGCCATCTTCCGCAGGATAGAGATAAGGGTTCCATTAGCGCGTTCCACTGACCCATTGGTTAATGAGTTGTAAGTGGCAGTGAAATTTTGTTAGTGCCAAAAAGCGAAGTAAGTTCTTGGACTATTGTGAGTTGAAATTTAACCCATTTTCCAAAAGTAAAATTTGTGGGCTTCCATGCTGGATCAAAAAGGATTGAATCAGAAAGAGATCCATGGCTTTTGCAGTAGAAGGGTGATCGAAATCGCTTTGACCCATTTGGTCAAATGGTCCACAGCTATGAGGATATATTTATGACCATGTAATCCAGTGGGAAGAGGGCCTATCACATCGATGCCAACAATGCTGAAGGGTCTCTTTCGGGGCAACAGCTGAGTGTTGATATTGAGGACTGGCTCAGTCTTGGGATTGGAAAGTCATGTATGCCTTCAAGACCTCTTAAAGGTTTCTACCATTTGGTCCCAGTAACATGTGACTTCAATCATTTGTAAGTCTTCTTATCTGCCTCGTGTCCCATAGTAGTATGGCCCTCTAGGATAATTTCAGTTTGGGAAGAAGGTGAAAATAAGGGAGCCATTTCTTATTGACCCTCTTGTAGAGCATCCCATACTTGATTTGGGTATCTCGGGTCATCTTTCAGACTCATTTGGACTTCAGAGATTTCCAACTCCCAACGCCCAAGTCAACCAATAAGATCATACATTTGGTCCTCCTTGGGGGTCAAAGCAGCTAGCACTGGCATCCTGGAGAAGCTATCAGCATTTTTTGTGGATCACACTCACATGTTAAACAATAGTAAAATAAAAGCTCTGCAGTCATGAGACCCATCTGGATAAAAAGCCATCCAGGTCCTTCATCTGCTGGAGCCACCGGAGCAAGGAATGATCAGTTAGGATGGTAAAGTGGGTGCTGTATAGATAGGGTCAAATTTGTTTGCCAGCAAGACAGCCAGGTATTCCCTTTCTTTAATAAAGTAGTTCCTTTTGGCCTTACTCAGAGTCTTGCTAAAATAGGCCACTTGGTGGTTAACCTAATTTTTGCCATGCTGGGCTAGGATAGCCCTGACGTCTACATTGCTAACATCTGTGAACAGCAAGAAAGGTTGGTTGAAACTTGGGTGGACCAAAAAAGGTTTAATACAAAGAGAGGTCCTCAACGTAATAAAAGCTTGTTTTGTTCAGGCCGCCATTTAAAAGGCACGTTCTTCTGAAGGAGGTAAAATAGAGGCTCAGCTTGTTCAGCAAGCTGAGTGAAAAACTGACAATAATAACCCACCATGCCAAGGGATACTTGAATATCTCTTGGGCTCTGGGGGTATGAAATCTTTTCTATGACATTGACTTTGTCTGGTATAAGTTGGATGCCATCCTTTGACACCTTGTGTCCAAAAACTCTATATTTGACTGAGAAGGAGCACTTCGAAGGTTTAAGATCTATAGAAGACTTTCAGAGCCAATTAAAACTTCCCTAAAATGCTCTACGTGTCCATTAAAAGTTCATGAGAAGACAGTGATGTCATCGAGGTAGACAAGGACACATGACAGCTTCATGTCCCCAAGACCCCATCCATGGCACGTTGGAAAGTGGCTGGCGCGTTACAGAGGCCCTGGGGCATCCTTGTGGGCTCAAATAGTCCTTTGTTGGCTATAAGTGAGCACTTAGCTCAGTCTTCATGGGCGAACTCAACTTGCCTATAGTCACTGGCAAGGTCCATTGAGTAAAAGTACTGCAATCCAGTGAACAGTCAGAGGGAGTCATCATTTGGTGCAGGGGACTACTTGCTCTTCTTTGTGATGGATTTGAGCCATTTGTAGTCCATCACACCCAGCCGCTGCCATCATTCTTCCAAACTAGAAGGAGAGGATAAGACCAAGGGCTGCGTGAATGCATTAAAATCCAGCTTTGAGTAGTTATTTAAGCTCCACCTCACCTGGGCTTAAACAATATTGCTGTTTTGGTATGGTTGGGACCAGAAGGGGGAGCGTCCCAAGTCTCCACATGATTTAGGACTCCGTCCATTATCCCAAAACCATAGGTTGAGGCGAGAATAGGTCTGAATACTCCTCCAACAATTCTTGAACTTTGCGCTGTTAGTCTTCAGTGAGATCCTTTCTGATACTGGTGTCAACCAGTACCACTGATGGGAGTGTCTCCAACCCAAAGTCCTATAGGCTCCTAAAACTACGTACTTCGTTGAAAGCCTCTCCTGGTAGAAGGCGGATATAGGCGGCGGGACTGTTTGGACCTACTACCTTGGGTTTGTCAGTAAGGTTATCCAACAACACTGATAAAGATCCAGCATAATCTGGATCTAAAATTCCCAGGCAGGTTAGCATTTCCTTGGCAGACGGGTTATCTAGGCCTCAGATTTCCATCAGGTATCAGGAGGGGATGTTAACATTGACCTAAGTTTTGGAAATGCCTTGGGACTTGGGAGTTATAGTGGTCGCCTTAGGTAATTAGATTGACATGCCTTCTTGTACATCAACAACAGGGGGACGATCGTATCTGAGAGCCCCTTACATGATAATTGAGCTAATCAATTCATTCCTCACTTTTCAGTATGGAGTCTCAGGCCTTGACCTACATCTTAGAGTTTCAGGAGGTTTCAAAGATCAGGAAGACCCAATGCCCTAGTAGAGATAGAAATCCATCATCATAATGGATTAATGCTGAATAGTATTGAAGGACATGAGTTACAAGAAGTAGGTCATAGCTAGGGTTATTTAGTGTGATGGCGGGGGTATCTACAAAGAGTGTCCCAAATTAAACTAGGTAGTGAAAAATTGGCCCCTATAGCTAAAGAACATTGCGGCCCAGCCGTGCTGTACTTCATAGGGTGTGGAAATTCCAGAGATATCTTGATGCGCTTCACTAATTTGGACAAAATAAAATTCATGGGGGAGTCACTGTTGACTATGGTGAGGACCAAAATCTTATGAGCTTGAACTGTAATATGGGTGACCAGACTTACAAACTGAGGAGGTAGAGTGAGAAACATGGGAGAGTCATTGGAAGAAGAGTAAGCAGTATCAATTTCTTTTTAATGGGTACCAAAACATCTTCTTCAGGTAAAATAGATCAAGGTTCATTCGAGGTCATGGATGATCCTTGAGGCGTGTTAGGGATGTCAGCATGGAATGCCTCGTCCTTCATGCCGAAGGCCCTTTTCACAGCTCCTTAGCAAGTCATTTCCAGCAGGCCTTGGCGCTGTGTCTGAAAACCATTGCAGTAGGCGCATTGAGGTCGAGAATTCTTTTGGTTTTCAACCACATGGACTCAAAGGTGGTTGGAGGGACCTGAAGAGGTAGCCTTGGAGTTCAGAGTCAACGCAGGGATCTCGTTAATCGCTTCCTTGATTGCATTGATGCAGGTAAAACCGTTCTTCTTTACAAATATATGCATTTAAACCTCAGGGTAGGATCCCAACATGGAGATGGCAGCGGTGATAGCGTCGTCCAAGGTAATACAATTGGTAGGAAGCAAAGGTTGCGCTTGAGCTAGAGAAAGCTGGTGAACTCCATGGGGTTCTCTCCTTTATTCAGGCGGATACCCGTGAATTAGTTTTTGGTTGGCCAGGGTTTGATTGCTGCAAAATTCTTGGATCAAAGCCATATGGACCTGTTCCCAGGTGTTGCACTTCTTCAAATGGGGATTCTTGATCTCCTGGGCAAGGTTGTTGAGGCAGGAGTGGATATGCTTCACTTTCTGCCAGTTGGTAGCCTCCTCCATGGATCTCTCATATGCGTAAAGGAAGGAGGTGATACTTTCCTGGCCAGGGGGAACCTTTTTATAGAACTAGGTTTAAAGTTAGTTACAAGAGGAATGGGAAGGGTGTTAACGCTAGGGATGGGTGCAGGCTCAGAAATCTCGGTCTCTTCATAGTCACAGGGGACCTTCTGGTCCAAACGTCATCTTAAGCCCTTGAGGTCCTCTTGGATATCATCCCAGTTTCGGTTGAGGTAGAAAATGGAAGCCTTATGCGTGACCTGCTCTTTTAGGGTTTGAATGTCAGCGCCTTGAAGGCGAAGCTGATTATTGAGGGTGTTCAAGTGGGTCTCTAACCCTCAACAAGTTTGTTTAAGCTGAGAGATGCGGCTATTGGTAAGCTTGATGAAGGCACTAAAGCTGTTAATTTTTGTCTGACAATGCCTCAATGGAGACCCTAGAGTAAAGGGGACAACTTCTACTCGGAGTTTGCATCCCTGAGCTACATTCTGAATTTGTTCATGTAACATGGCCATAGCTGCTAACACATCCTTTCAACAAGGGTTGTCAGGGTCTCCAGAGGTAGAAGCTATGGGGCCTGAGGGCATTCAAGGTCCACGGGGACCTTCAGGTCCTTTGTGTCCCTCATGTCATTTGGGGCTTTTGGGCCTTCAAGCCCTTCAGGTCCTTCACTCCCGTATGTGTAGTTGCGAGTTGCCAGCTCCTGATAGTGTTGTTGAAGGGTTAGACAAGGCCTTCAACTTGGTGGAGGCGCTGGTTTCAAATAGTCTTAAGGAGTTGGATATACTGACGCAGCAGGTCCTTGAGGTAGCCAGATATCCCACTATCTAACACCGTGACTTGGCCTTGGTCTTCTTTGATTAGTCATCAGTTATTAATAAAAGCCTTGCAGTTGTTGTGGATGAAGGAGGAGGCAACGTTATAAAAATCGATGACATGGGAGTGTAAGGTTTGGGTAAGCTCAGTTTTTGGGAACTTCATGATGGTGCAGCCCAACTAACTGGAGAAGGTTTTGAATAGCTGGATGAACAAAGTTTAAAGGTAGCTTTCAGTTCTCAGGGTGAGCTCTCCTGACACTAGCTGGGCCGAGATATAAAAGCCCTTCATGGTAGAGGGCATGGAATAGGCAAGGGAGCATCTGAGGCGGGCACCCACAGAGTAAATGCCATTTATTAATCATTGGACAATGTCGTTAAGGTTCTCATACAGAAGTTGATACTTATTTTCATCAACTGAGGGCAGGAAGTTCTGGAATTTGGCCTGAAATTCTAGACTCTCAATCTGCATGGGTGGCACTTGATCACACGAGGTACTAATCTATTGAGCAACGTTTCTCAACCATTCAGCAGATTTATCTTTGTGACTGCTAGTATTTACCATTATTTGTGATAGACGTTTTAACCTAGAACAGCTCGGAGCCCCTGTAGTGAGCACCACTTCTCTCAGCGTAATAGTTCTCTTGACTGTCTCCAAAGTCCCAAAATGGGCTTGAAGCTAAAATTAGCGAAGAGGTTGAAAAAATGAAGAACGGAGAGAAAATAGACTACTTTTTGTGTTATAAAGCGTCAATTTATACGGCGCATGGAGATCTAGTGCCTCAGGGACCTTCATGGCCCCGTGAGATCAGGAGATTTTACTGCCTTCTGTATTGCCCGCCTGTATGGTGCCCCATTGTAAGCATCTTCCTCATGATGCAGTGGGGGCAGCGCCTCTCATGATTCAGGAAGAGGGGAAGGTGTTCCTGAAGGTGATTTTATCGATTCTCATATGTGCGATGCTTCCTGATCAAATCTAGTTTTGGTGCCTTAAAGATAGGCTTCCAGTTCATGCTGGTTCAAGAGTGGATCTGCCAAAGGTCAATTCAGTAGCAGGGATTTCATCTTGATCACCATCTCAAATCCTGACAGCTATGTTTTTTCTAGATTCTGTGATGGTTGAGGTTTTCCCTCAACATCACATTGCCCTGATCAATGATAATAAAGTATAATATGGTGTGAAGAGAGAAGGAGGTGAGGTGCATTGTTCTGGCTAGGCCCCAGGATGGGATCAATACTGAGGCAGGATGGAAGTTGGATTGTGCATCAGGGCTGAGATTGAATCAGGTGGTTTGAAATGGGTGAATTTGAAGTTTGAGTTGTATTTGAGTCAGAACTGCATCAAGTTATGGGTGTGTGACTCAGCCAGCAGGGAATTCAATTGCATTTAGGATGATGAGAGTTTGGTTACAGCATTTTCTAAAGGACATAGTGTCAGGCTTGACGAAGGCATCTGAACTATTCTTGCAGGAGAGGGCTCTGAGGAAAGGGACCTGGGAACTGAATGTTCTTTAGTTCCATTTACTATTGATCTGCCTAAATATACACAATAAAGCTATTATCTTAAAATCCTTTTCATTCATATACCTGTTTTTTGGGTTTGCATTGGTATATCTGGTCTAACAGAGGCCATGTTTGGCATTCATAAAAAGGAGGTGGACTTCAAGAGTGATTTTGGGAGGGCTATTGCCACCCTATATACCTTAGTTTAGAGTCAGATCATGTTGCTTGGAGTAAGCATACTCTTAACTGTCCTCCAAGAAGTGTTATCCACAGCGCCTGTAGCACACGCACTTGAAGAATGTTCTCATGAACCCTATACGCCCTCTGGTCATTGACTTAGGTCCTGATTCCTAATTCTATCATGGCATTGGAAGGAGCCAGTGCATTACATTAAACGAAACTTATTTACTTTTCTGTAGTTGTGGTGTCAAGAAAAAAGAGGAGCCAAGAGCTGTTGTGTTTCATGTGTGGTGTCACAATACTGTGACGCTATTGATGTAATATTTTTGGCATCATTTTTTGCTTTGAAAGTTATGCGGGATGCTGGAGTGTGTGCCCCATAGTGGTGGAAAAATGTTAAGACCGGTGAAGTCCAGAGAAAGGATTTAATTGTGCTGAGTTCATAGAAGTTGGAGCTAATTCATCAGACGTTTGTCTGGGCTCAGTTCCAAGGCGTTTGAGAATGGCGGCAGGGGGTGATGATTCATTCGCCTTACAGTTGAGCCAAGCTTTAGTGTCCTTTCCAGTGAAGCAATTAAACTAAGTACTAGAACTTTTGGAGGAGCAGGTGGGATTCTAGGATCTGCGGAGGAGTGTTTGGATTTGATTGACTAGGTGGCGTATCCAGATGAGGCGCAAAAATCAGCTGGGCGGCGTTGCTGCAGTGTGGACATGGAAGAAAGACCGTGAAGGAATATGGTCAGATGTTCCATGTGCTGGCAAAAGCAGCAAAGGCGCCTAAGTCCCAGCTCTCTCACATGTTCCATCAAAATTTGCAGGATGATTTGTTGTTAAAAGGGTGGTGGTGTGACCTGCGGCGACATTGTAAGAAGAGGTGGCGTTGGCCTTGCAGGTAGAGCGGCAGGTGGGCTTAGTGAAGGCTTATTGGGAAATGATTCAGTCCCTAGGGGGTTTCCGCAGTCATGATGCAATGAGATGGGCTGGATTAGAGCTTATGCGCAGCTCCAAGTGGTTTAGTTATGTGGAGGAGGAAGAAATGAGTCAAGGGAACCTTAGGGAGGGGGGTGAGGTGCCAGAGTTGGAAATTCTGGTTTAAGCCCCCATTCAGGTTCCTGAGGTCCAGAAGAATAAAAATGCTCCTTTTTATTTTTGCAAATATCCAGTGAATCCAGTTTCCCAGAATAAACCACCTACTTTTCATTATTCATAATTTTTTACCAGTGGAGGTGCGGGAAGGTCTTGGGAAGAAGGAGTGCTGGAAGGTCCTGGCCCTGGTGGACACTGGGGCTGATAAGAATTGTGTGGATGATGAGTGGTAAAAAGATGTGGATTGCCATTGCAGGAGGATGGATTTGTGCTATTTTAAGATGCCACTAAGAAGACTGCGGTCTGGCAGGTTCATAACAGGATTATGTTATGACATGGCCTGGATGCGATAAAAGAGAAATTTCACGCTGTAGGACATATTCCTCATCCAGTGGTGCTGGGGGTGAGGTGATGGCACCGTTTCCATCCACAATTTGATATGTTGGAGGGAAAAGTGCTGTTGTTGCCTGTGGGATCAGAAGTGTGGGAATTGGGTTTTAAGTTTCAGGGTTCATCAGTGAAACGTAAGGGGAAAATATCTTCAGTCAGGCTGTTGAAAGGTCTATCAGAGAATTACCAGGACTTTGCATTGGTGTTTGAACCAAATGGTAAAGTTCCCTTTTCGCCTACAGGGGACTTTGTATTTGGTTTCTTCGGTTCAAGGAGGGCTCTGAGTTGCCAAGGGGATGCCCGGTTTATCTAATAAATCCTTGGGCTCAGTAGGCTCTTGATGTATATGTCCATAAGATGCTAGGTCTGGGTTTGATTGTACCTTCCAAATCGCCTGTCTTTTCGCCAGTGTTGCTTTTGTCAAACGTGAGTGGGGAGCTGCGTCCTTGTGTGGATTTCCGACGGTTCAACGTGGTGAAAGAGCCTGACTCATATCCAATGCACTCATGGAAGACATTCTACCCATGATTTGGGGTGTGTGGTGTTCACCAAATTAATCTGGTTGACGCTTTCAATCAGATCCTGTGCAGCTGAAGCACCAGTGATGTACCGCGCTCAAATGTCACTTGTTTATATCAAATATTGCGTTATGCCATTTGGTTTGCATAATGCTCCCTCAGTCTTCCAACGTATGATTGACTGTGTGTTGGGGGGCTTGGTGGTAGGTGTTGAAGTGCCTATATGGATGATATTCTAGTATTTTCCAGGTCGTTGCAAGATCATGAAGGCTGTAAGGAGTGTGCTGGAGGCGGTGAGCTGGCGGTCTTAAAGTTAAAGCCATTCAAGTGCGAGTTTTATAGGGACTTGGTGTCCTTCATGGGGAATGTGGTTTTCTAGGGGATATTGATATATCCTGATAAGCTGCGAGCGGTGAAGGAATGGAAGCCCCAAGAAATCAGACTGAGGTGTGGAGTTTTTGAGGGTGGTGAACTTTTTGAAGAGGTTCTTCTGGAATTTATCTGAGTGGGTCGTGCCATTGATAAGGTTATCTGGGATGTACCCTTCTTTGGGGGGAGTCCAAGTAAAGGGCATTTCAGCGGGTGAAGCTGAGTCTGCTGACACCCCAAGTTCTGACCCATCATGACCTCAAAAACCGTTTGTAGTGGAGACTGACGCTTCAAACTTTGCACTTGGAGCAAGCTGTTGCAGGAGGGTGAAGACAGGGTTGAGCATCCTATCTGTTACTTCATTCATAAGATGGTGCCTGCTGAGACAAATTGCACGGTCTATGATAAAAAACTTTTGGTAATAATGGTGGCATTGGGGAGTGGCAACACCACCTGTTGTGCGCCAGGCATCCAGTTGTATTCTGGACTGATCATTGAGCCTTAGAGTATTATAAGTCCCCACATCTGATGAACAAGTAACAGGCCCGGTGGCATTTAGATTTGATTCAGTATGACTTTTGTATTGAATATAAGCGGGGGAAACAGAATATCTTGCAAGATTTGCTGAGTTGTGAATCAGGTTTGGTGTTTTTTGAGGAGGAGTTGAGGAGGTTTAACACAGCTACAATGTTGCCATTGAGTCTGTTTGCGATGATCTGAGGTTGTAGAGAAGGAGTTTTGGGGAGAATTTGGACTGTGAAGCGGAGGAGTGAACTAGGCCATTTGGATATGGGATGAGACGAGAGAAGGGGAGGAAAGAAAGAGACATGTGGGGTTCTCAGTACAGGGAGGTCTTATTTGCCATGAGGGAAGGATCTGGGTTCCAGTGTTGAGTCTGCAGCAGGAGGAGGTGCAGCTAACCACAATCACCATTTGGCAGGACATCCAGGCGGGGAGAAGTCGCTGGACTTGGTTCATTGTAAGTATTCATAGAGGGAAGTGGGTGCAGTGGTACGGAAGTGTGTGGAGCAATGTGTGGTGTGTGTAAAGTCAAAGTCCCCTTGTGTGGCATCAGGAGGGAGATTGAAGCGACTTCAGATCCCATCCAGGCTGTGGGCCTCTTTGAGTGTGGATTTCATCACAGGATTGCCCAAATCTCATGGGATGGACGCCCTAATGGTTGTAGTGTATTTCAGATGACATATGCAGAGTTTTTCTTTGTTGGTCAATTATTTTTTGAAAAGATAATGAATTAGGTTAACATGCATGAGGTTTTTTCCTGACATGGGGTGCCAGAGGAGATTGTTTTAAACTGGGGTCCGCAGTTCACATCTCAGTTCTGGCTGCATCTGTTAGGAAACTTGAAGATAAAAGCCTGCTGTTTGTCAGCTTACCTTCCCCAGTCGGATGGCAAACTGAGATGGTAAATCAGATATTGGAGCAATATTTGAGGTGCTACGACTCAGAGCGGCAGGATGATTGGGTGAGTTGGGTGAAGTTGGAGCAATTTGCATAAAACAACCACAAGCATACATCCACATGGATGGCCCTGTTTTTTGTAAATCATAGTCAGCACCCAGAGGGTATGGGGCCCCAGGAGCAAGGTTGGAATCTAATGGCAGATGAGCTATCACGTGAGAGCTGAGATATCTTAGGGCTCCTGAGAAGAAATCTAGTGGCGGCGGTTTTAGCTTAGAAGAGGAATTCCAATAGCATCATCAGAGGAGAGCGTTTTCAAAAGATGTGATTGGGTCTTAGTAAAGCTTAGAACTATGCCATACCTGTAAGTAATCGGAAGTTGGTGCTGGTGGCGTTGGGCCCATACCAGATAGTGAGGGCGGTGAATGAGGTGGCGTTTGAGGTGAAGTTGCCAGAGGGGTCGCGGGCTCATCTGGTATTGCACTTATCACAGCTCAAACCGTTCTTAGGGAAGCTGCCTGAGAGGGCCTCTCCTTTGTTTCCAATTGAGAGAAGGGGCGAGGAGTATGAGGTGGCGGAGATCCTGAACACAAAGGTGATGTGGGGTCGTCAGTCGTTCTTGGTCCAGTGGGTGGGTCATCAAGTTGAGGACGCATGGCAGACGTCCAATAATTACCCGTTGTCCTGGGAAGATCAAAGACTTCTTCTTGTATAGGAGGGGTAATATGACATTTGAGGTTTTCCCTCAACATCACATTGCCCTGATCAATGATAATAAAGTATAAGATGGTGTGAAGAGAGAAGGAGGTGAGGTGCATTGTTCTGGCTAAGCCCCAGGATGGGATCAATACTGAGGCAGGATGGAAGTTGGATTGTGCATCAGGGCTGGGATTGAATCAGGTGGTTTGAAATGGGTGAATTTGAGGTTTGAGTTGTATTTGAGTCAGAACTGCATCAAGTTATGGGTGTGTGACTCAGCCAGCAGGGAATTTAATTGCATCTAGGATGATGAGAGTTTGGTTACAGCATTTTCTAAAGGGCATAGTATCAGGCTTGACTAAGGCATCTGAACTTTCCTTGCAGCCGAGGGCTATGAGAAAAGGGATCTGGGAACTGAAGGTTCTTTAGTTCCGTTTCCAATTAACCTGCCTAAAGGTACACAATAAAACTTTTATCTTAGAATTTTTATCTATTTTATTGTTGTTTCTTGGGGTTTACATTGGTTTATTTGGTCTAACAGAAGCCATGTTTGGCATTCATAAACAGCAGGTGGACTTTGAGAATGATTTTTGAGTGCTATTGACTCCCTATACACCTTAGATTAGTGTTAGGGCATGTTACTCAGGATAAGCATACTTGCAACTGACCTCCAATTGGTGTTTATACAAAGCGCCTGTAGTACATGCATTAGAAGAATGGTACCAGGAACCCTATCCTCCTTTGGTCTTTGAATTGGGTCATGATTCCTAATTCACTCGTGGATCAATGGAAAAGCCAGTGCATTACAGATTTAGGCCAATATGGCTTAAGGTATACTTTTATTATCATTATAGCCAGAATAGGATTGGCATTTTGTAAATGGGATTATTTAATAGAAGAGTATGGCCAAGAAAATCCCAAGTTATCTAATACTGGCACCTGACCACGAGGAAAGATAAAACTAAGTATTTATTCTTCCAACATTACAATCTATTTTTCTATATGATTATCTATATATTAAAAGATTATCAATATTTAATTGAGTAGTAACATATGCTTATAATTCCTGAAGAGAAAAACTTGACTTATTTGCATTCCTTGAAAAGTAGTCCCAATTGTGTAGGAGGAATTTCTATTGGTTATGAAGATAGAAGGTCTTGTACTATTGTTATTTCCTTGTGAACTTAAAAATTAAGTATAATTGAGTCAGTTGGCATTTTTAAAGGACTATTAGAGAAACTACTTCTCAATTAAAAGCAGGAGCATTTATTATAAGTGAACCTATATCATAAATCTTCTTTGTTATATATCTTAGCTTTGCATCATTGGCTAGAACATAAAGTATATAAAATCCTTTCAAGCATAATATAGTAAGTAAACTAAAACTAAAAGTTTATGTAAAGAGTTCATATATGATTAATAGTATATGTCAATTAATAACTATATAATGACGCCTTTTAGGGTTAGAAGAGGTTATCAACAACTTTCTATTGCTACTCATCAAGCTTTTGCTGCCTTCAAAAAGTACATCATGAGTGCTCACTTGATATCAGGAAGTGAAAAGTTATAATGTGCTAGTCATTAGAAGACTTATTTTAGATTTTTTTTCTTAACTAATATTAATTATAATAGATAGTAGCATTAACTAATTTAAAACATTATTGCAATCTTTATGATAACTTACATTAATCTGCGTATAAAGGTATTCAAAAAAGCTTATATAAAGTAATTTATAACATAAGCCTGGTTTCAAGGCAAATACCTTATTGTAATAATCAATGCATGTTTCTTCAGTCTATATTTATACTCTAAGATAAATTGTTTATTCCAGTATGTATTACATTAGTTATGTCCTAACAAATAACTATGTAGGTAAAAAAAGTATGGAAAAAGATACACCTTATCTAAAGCAAAGATACCCTATATATAGTCTACCTAATTAACACCACTTGTAGTTATATTATACTACAAAATTATAGATACGGTATATAACATGATCTACTTGCAGAAATACAAAAAATATATGTATATAGATGTCATTTAAGTATACTAAAAAGGTTTGAAGATATATTGAGCTAACATACATGAAACTCAACTTTAGTTATATTTCATTGGCTCAAAGAGTTTGGATTTGAAGCAGTTTAGGCCTAAAAGCATAATTTGTGGTGAATCTGACAGAGAATAATAAGTAAAAGATAGATATAATTGCATATAAATTTTAATTAATATACATGTTTTGTAGAGTGCATCTATGAACTAAGGAGAAAGTCCTTAAAAGTTTATGCTTTTTTCTAATATTGTGGCTAGAAGATGTCCCTTAGATATAATAAAACCACTTAGTGCTAATATTAAAGAGTCTCATACTTGAAGTAGGTAGTTTGCTTAAGACTATAGACTCCACTATTCAGTAAAAGATCAATTATTTAACCAATTACAACGCATATACAACAAAAACAACATACTCTATTATATAATGATGCAATATAGTTGCGTTTATCAGAATGCCAGTGGGAATAAACTGATTCTTTATATGATATTCTAATACTCTTATTTTTAAGTGTGTTTTGTTCAATAATTGAATCATATAAGAACTATTGCTTGATTTAACAAATGAGTGATTTTTGACAACTTTTCCTTAGTCACCTGTGAGGCAGATTGTAAACTAATGTCCATCTTTCTTTCTCCTGAAGTCTTAATAATATCTATTCTTTCAGCTATATAAATAGACATATTGGTTGTCTTAGCACCATCTTGATAGAGAGCACTAGTAGAAACTTTTTAAAAATTCATTCTACAAAAGATAATCTTATGGTAAAGCTAATGTAGAATCTTTAGCCTCACCTGAATCTACAATATGATTGAATTGCTAAAACCTTATTTTGAATGGTTTGACCAACCATCAGAATGATTAATTATTTTCTTAATTTTTTTATTTAATACTAAAGGCATAAAACTTTTGATTGGTTTATGCTACACCAATGTTAATTAATAGGATTTAATCTACTATGTATTATCTTGCCCTGTGCCTCAAGTTTTTATATGTAGTTGTCAATTGATAATATTCATTAGTTTCAATTAATTTACATTGGTGCGTCCAACTACTCGCTTTTATAATTAAATGATTAGATACTGAATCCCTGCTGATGTAGCTCTCAATTCCTAATACCTCAAATAATTCACCATGTCAGCTGGTTTTTGCTCCATCAATTATATTTACTATTATAAAGTACCTGCTATGCGCCACTTATACCTGTCATTAGTAAGTTTAAAATTATTATCCTTGGCCGTTCTTTAAAATCTTGGTTCTAATAGGTTGATTGCTATCATAATTAGTTTTTATCCAGAGGTCAATTCCTTAGTGGCCTTTTATTTTCCAATTATATGATAACTAGAAATTCCTTTGTGTTAAACAGTTACCAAATAATTGCACCAAATGGAATAAGGGGTTTAGAGGAGCATATTGGGAGGAGACTATCCTTTTGGGAGGGACTTATTTTTACATCAATCAGTGGAAAGCCTACCGCTGCTAAGACTACCCACTGCAAAGCCCTCAAGCCACTGTCAGTACTGATACTATGGCGTGCCTATTTTTTAGCTTCTAATAAAGCTATCTTAATAATTAAAGGTATTTTTGTGTACTTCTAAGGACTATTGTATTCATAAAGTATCCTGTTTTTCAGCAACCTATTTTGTGCTATTAGATTTGACGCCTAAGTGCAGGCTTCAACATCTGGTGCCTATTACAGGGGGAGCATCATTGCCATTTATTGACATCTGATACATGAGTCATAATGAGAGTATTTTGTCTACTGATACTGTGAAACCTATGTATTCTGAAGAAGCTGACCCTGAGGCTCAGCTTAAATATGTTAAATTAATTTGTCAACCTCATGGAAAAATAAATAGCCAATATGGCCTATTCTATGATATTTTATTAACTTGCAATCGCCAAGTTTCCGCTGTAGTATGTAGTATTGATGATCCTTAACATCACCTTGATGGCTTTGAGAAAAATTTGACGAGAGTAATTTTCTCCATCTCTAACCATGACAGGATATTAACTCTCTGAATACCTTGGTTCATTTTACAAAGACAAGAGATGAATAAGTCAAACGGTGAATTTTGACTGGGAACTAGAAACTCTCTCTGGTTTAACAAAATTCAAAGTGAAACAACACTGTTTTCTAGTCAGCTAAACCAACTCTTTCAGGAGGTTATAAATTATTGTGCCAATTCACGTGTTGACCTTGTATTGGCATTTAGTGCCAAAGGCAATGAGGCGCCAGTTGCACATTTAGCGCTTACAATTTTAATAGCTCTATCAACTTTGGGTATTTCTAAACCCAACACTATTCTGAAGTTTTCTGCTAGTAAAATAACTTTTGCCGCAATTTGCCCCCCCCCAATATATGCTCCCTCAGTGGCCTCTGCTCACTCTATGAAGCCTTCCACTCAGGCCACTCTAGTAGTCCAAAATCATTTTCTCCTACTACTCAGTCAGATATTCTAAAGTTCAATAAAATCTTTATGGCTTTTTCCCCTGTGCAACTGGTTACCATGTTTCATTTAGTCCAATTAATTTACCTAAATTTGATAAAAGTAGGAATGTACACTACTTTATTGCTCTGTTTAGATAAGCATGGAGTTTCCTCTGGGCCACTAAATTGGATCTTTAATGAACTCCCAGCACTTTGTAAGTCAATAATTAATATTGCCCAAATCATAGAAAAGTGGAATGACTTACTACCATGCCAAAGAACTTATTTTACAAGAGTTTTTATAGAACATAATGGATGAGAATATGGAAACATTGTTCCCTAAATATTTTTTAATAAAGATGATTCTACGGCAAATTTTCTGAAAGTTTTTAGAATAATATCAGATTCTTTAAGAAGCCAAGGTGTTAAATAACTTTGAAGGTTAATTTTTCCTTTTGGCATGCTTATGAGCCATTCAAAGAGCTATACTAAGTACTGTTACCAGTGTTCTTAAAAAGCAAAATATTATCTAACTGGTTTATTATTTTCTCCAAAGAGCCGTCACTTTTACAGCGCTTAACCCAATCCAACTGAATCCTTGCAATATAGTTAATAAGGCCACACTCTCATTTAAAGACTTGACCTGGCCTTGGCCTGGCAGTTACAATACAAATGATGATAGTCAGATTATTTGCCACATATGCAATCCGCTAGGGCACTATTCAAGTCATCACTTAGCTATGGATGCAGAGCCCACAATCTATGTGTTAAATTAGGAAACTGACTATGACTCAGAAATAGGCTATGCGGATAAAGAATATATTTCACTTTCACTTTATCTTGTATAACCTACATAATAAAATTGACTTCCTTCCACTACAAATAAATGCCACTGGAAACCCAAAGCGCTTCAGAGCTGATTTATCTTCCTGTAATTATTTAAAAGAAGAAGTGGCTATAACTATGTTATCACCATGGGACAATTGTGTAATTACAAAATGGTGAAAGTAAAGCCTTATGTTCACCAACTTGAATAAAAAGCTTTTGATCACCTCTGTCAATACCCCCACGTTAGACAGGGTACACGTAGCTATATTATTTAACTTTGAGGAAATAAGACCACATTTATGTGAAGACCTACAATCTTATGTGGGTCAAGATGACACTCTGGATGTCAACATAATTAATATGTCTGACGCCTATTACGCTGAATAGATGTATATATGGTTAATAAGCGTAAAGTAAAAGCTATCCTGGACAGTAGAGCACCAATTAATATCATGTTCACTAAACTAGTAAAGAAACTTGGCTTTGAACCAGATATTGACCACCAGAAAGTATACAGTATGGCAGGGCCCAAGATAGCTACTTCTCTAAGAGTATATAGTGCACTGCCGGTGTTTATTGCTTCATTGATAATATCAGCTCTCACTATAATTTTGTCAAATAAAAAATGACTTTCTCATTAGAACCTCGTTTATGAGGACTTAAGGGATCAAGGCTAATTTTTAAAATGATACTCTATATTTGGTCAAAACGCTCCAATTTACTACAACTGGAAACATTAGGACCCACGCCTAAAATCATGGGTATAACAATTTCTACAAGAATGGCATAATGACAATTGGTTATTAAAGATTTTATAGATGTACTAAGCAATTGCATACCCAAATTCATGGAATCTAGATGCATTCCATTAAGGGTTAATTGTAATTTATTTATTCTAGAGGGATGTTAAATTATAATAGGGAATGTAATTAAATTAAAAGTTCAAGTTTTTTAGGAAAAAGATTTGTGCCATTTTGTTATTCAAACCTTAAACCTGTCGCCATGCCTGGTGTTGAATTCAGTGTGAGGCGTCGCAACTCAATGTCACATGTTATAATACACAGACTAAAAAGATACTGTTTGAAGACATAGTATCATTAAACTAAAATTAACACAAACGCTTAATTTACAATATTAGGCTTTTTATTAATCAGTTAAGAGTTCAATGAGGTATCTAGTACTTCCAGCGGCTCTTGGTATTGTTTTCCTCAATCTTCCTAGTTGGCTCTAAACTCTTTTACAGGTAAAATGGTCCCTCTACCCTTCGCATTCCTCCTCAGCTATACTCACTCAACATCTATTCTCATTAATGCTTTCGTATTTAACAAACAGCACTCCAAAATGAGTTGACTATAATGATAAAATCTGAATTGAGCCAAAGAGGAGAGAACTAAGGATTGGAGTACTTTCCCCTAAAATAGGCACTGTGCCATATATAATCAAAGTACTGAAACAAGGCCCTGATATTTATAAAACCCTATCACTGCAGGTTTTACGCTGGCACCAGGGCGTAATAAATTGAATTAGCCAAATAATTAAGAGGAGATAATATTTTTGAGACCACAGCGTCAATGGCCAACAAGTGTGTAAGGGGACAAGAGATGTGCCTTTGGGGTATTAGGGATCCATTGAATAGTAGAATAATACTTTAGGCCACTACTTATAAAAGCAGAGGCCTTAAGGTATAGTAATTGGATTGATCAAATCTGCTGTCAAGATATTAGTTAAAATATGATATTAATACTTATAAATAACATATTGTGATGGTTGTTCAAACCAATTACAACACCAGGTATTATCCTTACAAACCATTGAAAAGCAGGTACTTTTACCCATTCTAAATTTAAGCCTAGTCTAATAAAGCAACATCAAATCATTGCTTTTATATTTTACCATTTGGAGAAGTAAAATTACTTGTGATCTTGTTAAACTTGATTAAATTGGCTTTATGGTTACAAGGATAATCTGTTTGTTCTCTGTTACCTTATGAAACCCTCTTCAGTTTAACAGAGAATGAAAAGGACTAAGCCCTGGTCCTAATTTAGAAGTATATTATTATATTTACCAAAGATAATAATGATTTGAGTTTTGCACAAGTCGTGATAAATCATAGTAATACCAAAAATCATCTGACAATTTACTTGCGCCCTATTAGACGTTCAAAAGCGTCTGATAAAGTGGCAATACAAAATTAATTAGCATTTGCAACTGGAATGTAGTGCCCTAAAGAGTCCTGAAGCCTCTCCAATTTTGATTATAAAGAAGAAGAACGTATCCAAATTGAGTGGTAATAAACTACAGGTAGCTCAACAATATTAACAAGAAGAATTATATTCCTTACCTTAGATTGATGATGCTCTAGATCACTGGGGAGCGCACAATGCTTTAAAGTCATGTATTTTATTTCTTACAATTGTTTAATTGAGCTACCTGAAGGGGAACAGGAGAAATGAGCTTTATACTGCTAAAAGTATATATCAGCCCACTTATATGCTAAAAAGCTGTGTAATGCTCCTGAAAATTATCAATGATCTATGGACATTATATTAGGTGTTTTAAAGATCACCTGTGTATTTTAATTGAAGAATATAAACGTTTTTTAATAATTTATAATGACACCTGCAACACTTGGATGAAGTTCTTGGTGCCTTATCAAGGGAAAGTTAAGATTAAGCTTTAGAAGTACAACTTCTTCTGAGATTGAATTATATTTCTGGTGATTTTCATTAATAAAAATGGATTATGGCTCCAGCTGAAAAAAACAAAGTCATTGAAAAAATGACGCGGCCTAGTAGCAAGTGCAAAATTCAATTGTTCCTTGGAATAATTTTGCTATTACTTCCAGTTTGTATAGTTTTTTAGAAAAATAAGTGAGCCATTATTTAACTCCTCAAAATAGCGTACAATTTGAGTATATGGCAAAATGCCAGTTAGTCTCTGATAAACTAATAATCTGCTGCACTTAAGCACCAATACTTATGTACCAAAAATTTAATAAACCGTTTATTATTCAGACATATAACTTCTTTACTGTTATAGGGTAGTGTTATTACAAATTAATTCTGAGGGAGTTGAGCACCCCATGGCTTACTGCAGCTGGATGCTAAATGAAAATGAACGTACTTATATTATTATGGAGAAAGAGTGTCTTGAAGTCATTTATGCTTTTAAACAATTCCAGATTTACAACCACATAGTATATTTTATGGTGGTAAATGACCTTTCCTCTCAGTGCTGGGTACAGAATCAAAGGGAGCTGGAAGGATAGCTAGCCCAATGGACTTTAAAATTGCAAGCCTACAACTAAATTGCACACCATCCTGGTGTTAAACGTCAAAATACTTATGGTCTATCTTGACTGTGCACCATGGCCTTAGTGGATGATCCAACTAATGACTTTTTGACAAATTTTTAACTCACCAATATGATAACGAACCTGGAGAATTTCTACTTACGTTGGAAAAGCTGAGGCTAAATTCCTTTGTTAAAAATGAAAAACTTTACAAGTCATTCACAAGACCTTTCGTTTTCCAGGCCCATTAAGTGGGCAATTGATTAATGCAGCCCATAAGGCGTTGGGGCTTGGAC
Source organism: Massospora cicadina (assembly GCA_022478985.1). NCBI lineage: Eukaryota > Fungi > Entomophthoromycota > Entomophthoromycetes > Entomophthorales > Entomophthoraceae > Massospora > Massospora cicadina. Next base: position 125,185 of record JAKSZP010005386.1, on the reverse strand, counting down.
AATATAAGAAAACTACATGTTTATCTATAATTGTTTTACTTTTGGAAAGAAATGTTTTCTGATATTCACAATACTCTCAGATGTTCCAAAGAATGACAAGATGAAGTTCCCTACCAGAAAGCTACTTTTATCAACTGGTCAAACTCAATTTTTCCTGGCACATTGTTTCTATCAGAATTGTGGGCTTATTTCTTAATAGCTGTGGGCAATTAAGATATATAATTGTGGCCATTGATCACCTCACTAATTGGGTGGAGTCAAAAGAATATATAAATTAGGTCCTATAACAAAAAATAAATTTGTCTTGGAAGGCATAGTTTATTGGAATGGCTTCCATAGTTTATTTAAACTTATAATGGGAATAACTTTGCATCTCAAATTATCTCTAAGTAAAATAACTTGATGGGTATACAAGGTATTGTTTACACCAGTAGAGCAAGTACTTCTCCATTATAAGTGCACAGACTATAGTTGGCCATTCCAACTCTTTATCTCCCAAAACTGTAAAATAGCCAATCAGACTGACCAATAAGAGTGATTGTTTTGTTAGAATTAGGCGAATAAAATTTATAGTCAAGTAGCTTAATTCAAGATTCAACAAAGATCTTGTGATTAAGATCATCAACTATTGTACAACACAATTATGGGAGAAAGTTGCCTTTTCAAGAAGGGGTTGAATGGGAAGTCTCAGGGCCAACTAAAATGTAATCCATTTTAGGGTATTCTTATAACGGAGGAGTGATTGTAAGACAACTTTAATCTAAGAGAATTAAGAATTAAGTCAAATGATTATCCAACACTTCATCCCTTGGCTTAATTTACCACTCAAAATTCTAAGGGATGGTCATTAGGTTTGTAGTAGAGTCAGAGAAGGTTGGCATAATTAGAAATATTTATTTGTATATCAAATAAGCTATAAATGTTGCTATGGCAGCAACCTGGTCAAGTACAATGTAGAATCTTTTCCATAAGGTAGCCAATTTATGCGTCCTAACAAATCCAAAAGTACTGCAGTAAAATTTGATTTCTTATTGCAAAGCTTGTCACTGTGAATCTGTGTAAGTCATCCCTCTCCTTTTGATTGATTTTTCTCATCAGAGCTGCTTCATAGGCCTTGGTCTGAATCCTTATCGGGTATTCCATCATTTGGTTGGGGTATTTGGATGGCGATATTTTTTATCATTGGTAACATTGGAGTGTAAAAAAGGTGGTAGCACAGGTTTTTGATCATACTAAACTGGAAAGGGTATTATCTAGTTCATTGTGGTAACTGATATTGTAGGAAAAAACAGTTGGGTCTACATATATGGCCCATTAAGACAGGGTTTGTTGGCAAATTTCTGAAGAGCTTGTACAAGGTATAATTGCAAGTTCCACTATTCTGTTGGTCTTGAGATGATAAGAAATGGTAAGAACTCCGCAGATTCCTACTAGCTCAATCAGCTTGGGAATGACATAAAATGCAATATTAGTGGCAATTCTCATGAGGATAAATTGCGGACAATCATGCCAATGTATTACCTGTTCTATTATAAGCTTCCCAATTTATATTTGGTGAGACTTCAGTAAGCCCATATTACTTAGATTCAACATATTATATCACAATCTGCTTTTCACAAGGTGATTTGTCTTAGTGGATGTTGGATTTAAATTTCTTTGGGGAAGGCTGACCAGGGGACGGACACTTCCAATAAGACTTAAATTTCAAAATTTCAGCGAGAGGAGGGCACCCCAGAGAAGCAAAAGCTTTCTCCTGTTGCCAGCGGGAACGCCAAGAGAAGGAAGGGGGGTTATGTGTGCAAGGGCCTGCGCCACTATTGAGCACGTATGTAGGAAGGGGTCCAAAATGATGTTCTAAACTGGGAACCAGGATGAGACCAACTGGCAGCAACGTGGTGGGAGGTACCCAAACATCCACGCTTGAAAGTTGTCCACTAAGTGCGACTGGAGCTGGCGTACAGCTTCTTGGAGGGTGGGGGTGGAGCCTAAAATAGCATCTAAGACAATCGTGTGTATAGTCCACATAGCAATTGCAACTACCAAGGCACAGAGGGAGGGTGGAAGAGGGGAAGCCATGAATAAAGCAAACATGTCCTTAGACAAGCTGAAGGGCTGTGCCTGATCCTGGCGAAACAGACATTGTACCTCACGCCATATTGCTTTTGATGGAGGGCACTCTTCCAGGCGGTAAACCAGCATTCCATACTGGCCACACACGACACAGGATGAGTGCAAAGCGTTAGAGCGTTTCGCAGTATGGTATAACCATCTCAAGCAGCGCCACACATGGTAACGAATATGCAGCTGTAGAAGAGGGTGGTGGGCATACTTCCAAATGGCTTTCTGGGTATCAAGGGGGTAGGGGATGTCCATCATGTCCAGATAGTCCACCCTGGCCATGGTAGGGGGTCGCATGGGTATCACTCCGTTCTGAATTGGAAGTCCTTGTACTTCCTGGGTGAACCAAGGAGAGGGACGCCCCCTCTGGGAGGTGTGCCTACAGATGCGAATTCTCCACTCAGCGCTCTGCATGGAGAGGAAGATCCTTTTGAAGTGGGGCGACGTCCCATGAGGGCCCGCTGCAGAAGAATGTGAGGCGAGGTACTTTAACAGAGAGTGGGGGTGGGAAGGATTGGTGAGGCCCAGGAAGCGGGAGAAGTTGGAGAGGGCCGCGCGGGACCAGTGCTGGGCTGAGATTGTAGGGTTAGTAACAGCAGCGATCCAGGTGCCAAGGATTTTGGCAGCATGGGTCTCAAAGTTGAGCTGACCCATACCACCACAATGGCGAGGGCCAAACATGACATCTAGGTGCACCGGCGGTGAACGGCTTAACCAAAGCCACCCTTGCAGAAGGACATATAGCTGCTTGAAAAAACATGGGGAAAAAGCGATGGCGTGGGCTCCAAATCAAACTAAAGAGAGTATCATAGAGTTAGCTATCACTACCCTGCCTGTAAGAGAGGTCTGACGGGCTCTAATGGAAGCTATGCATTTCATAATGTTGTCTAGGATGTGGTTTTCCATCACCATTAAGGCGTACCCTCCTGCCTCCAGACACACCCCCAAATGGCGGACAGGGCCAACAGTGGGGCTTGGCACAAATGGGAGCACAAGCGGGGCAGTTTGGGGTGGGCAGGGCCAGCTAACTCGTGCGGCAGCTGATGAAGCAGGGAGGAAACAGGGCGCTGGGGCCCAGAGGGCTTAATACTGACCAAGGAGAATAATTTTGGTTTTGGAGGCGTTGAGTGCTGCATTACTTACCTAGAGTAAACCTGGATAGTATCTTCAAGCGCACGTGCATCATGATTGTTAGACACCCCAACCACACAATAATCAGCATACGCCAACATCTTTACTGGTGCTTAGCCTTGCACATGGGCACCAGTAAGGCGAGCATTCACATTTTGAAGAATTGGGTCAAGGCTGAAATTATACAAGAGTGGGCTAAGAGGGTCCCCTTGGCGCAGTCCCCTTTGAGGGTGGACTACATCCGTGAGGAAGCCAGGGTCACACAGCCATTGTGGCGGACTCTGTTAGCAACATCACATAATTAATGAAGCGAAAGGGGAGGTGGAACTTGTGGAGGCAGGCTCTGAGGTAGTCCCAATTGACTCTATCATAAGCCTTCTGCTGGTCTAAAAATACAAGTGCTCCAGAAGCCTTGGATTGGCAGACGTTGGCTACGGTGTGTATATTGTCTCAAATCGACCTTTTGGGTATGAAACCAAATTGTTCAGGGGAAATGAGAGCAGAGGCAACTTCCCCTAGGCAGTTGGCCATGATTTTATTAAAAAATTTGTGTCTGTGTTAATGAGAGAAATGGGGCGCCAGTTGGCCAAATCCAGCTTAGCCCCTTTTTTTACAATGTAATCGTGAAGGCCTCTTGCCCTCCAGGCAGGAGGCGCGTTTCCAGAAGGCATTGGTTAAGAGAGGAAAGCGGCAAGGAGGATAAATCTCTGAAATGCTTCTTATAGAACTCATAGGGGATGCTGTCTGGACCTGGGCATTTCCTATACGGTGCACTATAAACTGCAGACCATAGTTCATCCCAAGTAATCAAATTCATCAACTCTGGGAATTAGGAAATGGTGCGGATTTGTGTTTCCAAGAAAAGTTCTCATTTCAGCTGGCAAATTGGATCAGATCAATATCAGGTTGGAGTAATAGTTTTGTATTTCAATTGCCACTTCAGCTGGCATATCTGCGATAGAGTGGTCTGGCCTTCGCACCTGTGTGCAGGCCAAACTCTGGCGCGGTGCAAAGAATTTTCAAAAAAGTAAGCAGAGCACATGTCGCCAGCTGTAATATGTTTAGCTTTATAATGAACACAAACCCAATGCTTGTGTTGTCTCACCAGTTAGTTGAGGCAGGCGGACACTTCCGCCCACTTGAAACCCCTAGCTAAGCTGTAGCCCGCATCAGGGACGTTGGACTCCAGGTGGTCCAACTCTGCCAGTGTGCGCAAAATGACCGCCAAGGCAGCCCATGAGCGGCGGGAGGAGAGGTGGCGAGCCTGGCGGATTGTGCTCGCCTTGAAGGTTGACCAGGTGGAAATTGGATCTGCACATAATGGTGTGACAAACTCTGGAGCTGAGGTCATGGATTCCACCCACAAGGAAAATCTTGGCGACGCAATTTTGGCTGGGTGAAGTTTGCACCATTTTGGCGCCTGGGCTGCTGGGTTGGATAAATGGAAGTAAATCAATACCATCCTGTGGTCAGAGAAATCGATTTTTGTTGTGGTGAAGTGGGAATTTAAGTTTGAAATTTCAACGGTGCAAGGATAAGGTCAATGCGGGTCATGGACCTTAACTGGCCGTTGTGTACGTGGGGGTGCAACATGTTGGTGAGTAGCAAAGCATGGCGCGGCAAAGTATCAATCAGCCCTAGGGTGGCTTTGAGAACGTGAAGTTCAACGTGTCCCTGTGGGGGTGAGGCAACAAGGGCCAGCGGTCTGTGGATGGGTTCATCCAGCGGTTCATGTCTCCAACAACGAATGGGTCAGGTGGTAGCAGAAGGGAATTGACTGTCAAGAAAAATTCCTGACATTCTTGTGCACAGGTTAGGGCATAAATGTTAACAACAGCGTGCACTTCGTCATCCCACAAAAAGGTGACAACAAGGACGCAGCCATTTAGGTATGAATTTGATGAAATAAATTTAAAATTACTGTTCACTGGAACTAGCACCCCACAGTGCTCAGACCAAAAGGAGAGGGAAGGGAGGAGTATGGATTTCTATTATTCCTCAGTACTGCACAGACAGTGAATTTCCTGAATGTCCAGGATGTCCACGGGTAAATTGGTTTGTAAAAAACTCAGTTTTCTAGCCCAGGATGGCGAGGCCTTGAGTCCAGAAATGCTCAACGTCCCTAAAGTAAAGGCTCCCCCCATTGCACCTTAGGTGTGAGGGAAGGGCACCCGAACCCTTCAGCCTTCTCTTTTTCATCATGGCGCTGTTTGGCACCGCAGGTATTTGATTATATGGAGTAATTGTCAGTATGGTTATCTTTAGCGGTGGTTTTGCGTTGTCTTTTGCCTTCACTTTTTTCCCTGCTGTGGGACGAGTTATTTGTGGTGTGTGCATTTGTGGTGCACCATTGCTTGTAGGTGGAATTTCAGCAGGATTGTTGGTGAGTGACTTGGTCCCAATCAATGCTTGGGCGCATTGGTTGGGTGAAACCGATTCACCCATTGGGTGTTCAGCTTGGGTGGCCCAATTGTCTTGGGCGTCCCAATCTGATTGGTTAGGGGATTTGTGAGCTGCTTCTGCCATAAAAGTCTCAACGTCCTCCTGGAGCTGGGCTGGCGGGATTGTGGATGCAGCCTTGGCCGCCTCCTTAGCTGCTGCTTTGTGGGCCTGCTTGGCCTTCTTCCGCTCTTGTGGGGACACTGGTTTTACTAGAATGTGACAGCCTTGTGCTCCCCATGGGAAGGCTGTGTCAGTGTCTAGTGCCAGTTAATAGTGGGCTTCTGCACAGCCCATTGTATCCAAGATAATTTTTTGATGAGTAATGCCCTCCTTGATAGGGCAGGCGTGAGTCTTGTGGCTAAAAGCGTAACAGAACGTGCAGATGGGAGGCGCGCTATCCATGATGACCTGGAATGGATGGGTTATTTGCCCAACAATATTGACATAAGCGGTGTGTGGGATTTGGGTCAAATCCTCCACTATCCCCATGGATGGGGCGAGAACAGCAATCGCTTTGCCTGTGCACAGGTTTGGCATTAGCATAAAGCGCTGCATTTCAAAGGATTGTATTTCTCTGTATATGGCGAGACCAGACTTCAGATGGCGCTTGAGCATGATGCACTTGACCATTGTGGGTAGGAAGTCAAAAGTCAATTAATATGGTTTGATTTAATCCAGTGGATGCTCTTTGTTTCAATTACCTGTTGACCATCCAGGAGGTCTACTACTACATGCACCTTTGCAGCTTCATCCACCGCTTCCTTATTTTTGAAGCCAGGATGCAGCCAACCACATGGCATGGAGTGGGGTGCAACGTACACTGCGTCCAGGAAATATGTGTGTTCATCTCCACAAAACATCTCCCAAAGCGCCATATGCTGATAATCCAGGAAAACATGCACTCCATGTTCCACCAACAATAGTGGTCGGGAGTGCGGCGTTTTGATGAACTGGTTGCAGCGCGCTTTCCAAGCCAAAATTTTTGTGGAAATAGTAACCGCCAGTTTTTTATTACTAATTATATCTATTTTGCCTGGCTTGCCAGGGCGTTTAAAAAATTTGGTTGACGTGGGGCCAACTCCTGTGCCCTTAACTTTACTCACCCAACTGCTCCCCAACATTGAGCCAACTAATCTCCTCAATGAGATTATCAAACTTTACCTAGACTTGAATTGAATTTGTTGCAAAAGTGCTTTCAATTGAGAGAAAAGTCTCTTAGTGGATGTTGTACTTCCATATTTTGCTTAATAGGAGCTGTCCCCAAAAAGCCTGAAAGTCAAAACTTGTCCCAACTAATTGCATGACAATTATATTTTTTATTTTAAAGAATTCTAAGTCACTTATAAGGTCCTGTCAGCTAGATTATCCATCCTATGGTAAGCATGGCGAAATGGACTTTATTGAAGTCAAGTCCAAAAGAGATATAGAAAATAATGACGTTAAATTATTATAATTTAAAATAGGGGGTTTTATATCTCACATATAACAATATTCCCCAAAGGGAAAAGGATTAATAAAAAGATGTAGGGGTAATTTGGAAGAGAAGCTCTTGGTCAGGCGATGCATTCTGGATAGTATAATGCCTTTGTAGATTTTTTGATAGGCCAAAATTGTAAGTTAGATGTATCAAGTCAAATGAGATTTGGTATCACTCAGGTTGATATTATAATGATTCTTTATTCTTACTCTTTTTCAGGTTCACCCTAGTTTGCTGCCTCAAGTGCCACCTTGAGTCATTTTCACCTGACCTTCTGATGATCCATCATTTTTGATGAGGCGAAATTTCATCTTGGGGTACCTCAGGCTCAATTTTGTCTGTCAAAATTACTTAGAAACAAATTGAGCTGCGTTGACTAATTAATTTCTCTGAGTAATTCATCAAGGTGATTCCTTTAATACCCTTTTCAGGTCTAGGTTTTAATTCAGTTGATGGTGAAAAATGGTCAATATTTTTCTCACCATGCCTAATATCAGGATGTCTGACAACCAATGAGTTATTATAGGAGATGATGACTGTTGTTGGTAGTTATTACTAAAATATTATTAGCTAATCTAATGGAATTTGATTCTTCCAGATTACTAGTGTTTCGTCAGAGACAATCCTAGACAATGTATCTACTATATGATTCTATTAATAATGAAGTTAAAAGTTATTTAATTTTATTAGATCAGAGTTTGTAACAATTGACTCAGGGATTTATGATTAGCTACTAAAGTGTCAGAAATGCTTCTGATAGAAACTCATGGGCTAACCTTTAAGTAACGCGACCTGGTTAATGTGTAAAAGAACCCATTAACTAAGCAGGCTGCTAGCCTAATTAGGTAACCCGCTGAGTTTAATTGAAAATGTGGGGACGCATTTGTTGATTAACCAGAAGGGGTCACATTTCTAGTTGGCAGTGGAACTGACTAACAAAAGAGGAAAACCTTTTTGGGATGCGGCTTTAAAGGCTAATCCATCAGCAACATATGCCATCTCCAAATGAGGTGTATTGGAAGAGTTGGACAGTAAATAACCTTTAACTTACCTTGATATAATTAAATAAAGTAGCGACAATTAGAGATAATTGAGGACTTGGATATTTGAATTTCTATACATTTAGTGTTTTTTACTCTTGGGATTAGAGTTGAAGGATAGAAATCCATTGTTTAGGCATTGTTTGTTAAGTTCTACACAACTCTATGCGAGAATAGAGGAAGGGAGAAGTTCCCTTAAGAACCGCTGAACCTATTGGGAATCAGTTAAGTTTTATTAAAAAGAAGTGCCTTTAGAGCAGAAGTTTCCATCACTAAAGGAAGAGTTGAAAAGTAGGATTCCCTTGTTGTCTGGAGAGTTATCAAAGTACCTTTTAGGGAAAGAAGGAAGAGCGTTAGCACCAGTCTAAAGTTGAGGACATTTCATAAATTAATTGTGAAAATCCAACTAGGACAATAGCCTTCATATCATTTTCATCCCAGTCAAATAACTATATCAATTCTCTATTTCAACGCACACATCAGAACCTGTGCAGTAGAGTTGAGAGCAACACAAGCAGCTTAGCTCAAAAGTGTTCATTTAGTACTCAATACAATTGGGTAGTTGAGTTTTTGGGCCAAATATACAGAATAAATTATCAGCCAATGTTGTACAAGAATGAACTTTAGAATTTGTGGACAAAATAAAAACAATTACAAGATAATGTTGAACTCAGCGTCATAAGCCTATCTCACTAATTTAGAGCAAGTGATGAAGATGAGAAGGAAATTGAATAGGTTGGAAAGGTTAATAATGATCTTTATGGGAAGTTCACCTCATTAAAATGAAATGAGACTAAATCAGTCAAAGATTTATATTCTAGAAAACTGACTGAGAAGCAGATAAAAATAAATCCACCGGATTTAGGAAGACATGGAGAATATGTTAAAGCTCTTAAAAGAACTCAAAAATTACAGGTGTGATTGCGCCTGATGTGGTGAATGAAGCCAGTAATGTGACAAACAAAAATCCAGCTGGAAGTAAAAACCCTGATTTTTAAACCTGGAACTTTAACTGTAATTTCTGAGATGACTCCCAAAAATACACCTATCATAGTCAAGTTGCTGAGCAAAAATTTTCTGATAGTGTAGCAATAGAAAAAATTAGAGTAAGCTGACATTACATATATTATACTGGGATAATGTACTGGTGTTTTTCCACCTATATAAAATGACAATGTTCATATATAAGTTTTAACAGAAAGATATAATCATGATGAACTTCTTAGATACCAACTGTCAAAATCTGGTGTTGCCTCATCTCAATGGGGATAATTGGATGTACAGCGACGCCAAAGAAGCTATAATGACTGAGTTTGGTAGTCCTATGTGGATGTCCAATTGTACATGGGAGTTTATGGAACCCAGTTCAGAAAAGATGAAATATTGGCTTCTTTTACCAACCAATTTTATCAGGAATCTCAAATCCTTGCTGGTGCAAAAGTATTATCAGATTTTGGTGCATGAATAGCAATGCAAGTGGTGCTTTGGCCCCACTAAGATTTGCACCACACTATGGTGTCAACACTGGCGAACCAGACCTCCACATCACAAATGGTAAAGTATTAAGATATTAGGAGTAAAATTCAAAGCACCTAATCAAATCAATAAAATTATTCTAACCAGATCTCAGATTACAGTGAAGTTCGCTGTGCCCAATAATAAACAACAGAATCATGTTATAATGGTAAATAAGCCTGAAGGACCAAAATGAGCGGATAAAACTAAAATCTGCTGCTACCATGTGGAAAACTTGGGCATTAGTCACTCAATGCTGGGATAAGAATCCTAGAGATCAAGTTACTTTTGTATAGGCTATAGAAAAGGAAACTGGCCAAGACTTGGGAAAAGGTCCAACGGTACAGATACGGAACAATCTAGCACTGTGATCAAAGCTGTTCCCTTTGACATATTTAATAGTGACCTGGATAAGTCTAATCTATGCGTAGATGAAGACAACTGATCCACTTTACCATGTAATTTGGATTAAAATGCAATTACACCAAGCAAAGGCAAAAGGTGTAGACCCCAAAATCATGAAAAAAGTTGCTTTGCCATATGCTCGTCAGTTGGTAGAAAATATTAGAACTTCCAAAATCATGGAAGAACTACTCAAGACAAAACATAAAATGTGAACGTTTCTCTCTTTATTATGATGGTACAGGATGATGTGGGATCCGCCAATTGGAGGCCACAAATAATATTTTTAAAATGAGAAAGTTTACTTTTTATTAAAAGTATAAAATAATACTTATTTTGGTTTTTTATGTTTTTTATTAAACAGGCAGGGCAAAACCAGAAAAGGTCCTTTTTGCAATACTAGTTTTTCATATTTAAACTAGTTTGAATTTTGAGACCATCATATTTGAAGCAAAAGAATACAAAGCTCAGTCTTCCAAATTAGGGAATATAGGTTTTTGGCCTATCAGATCGAGGATAAAAATTTTTCAAAGGCAAAACTGAACCCATGTGGTAATGAATTTGATGTATTGTATCCAATCACCTTTGAGTAAAATCTTTTCACCTCAGTGGTGGTCTGACTCAGATGGTAATGATTGGGTAATTTGGTGGTAGTCAGACTTAGATGGTAATGATTGGCTAATGTTTACCCTATCATCCTTAAGTAAAATCTTTGCACCTTGGCGGTGGTTAGACTCAGATGATAATGATTGGTTAACTCACACCCAATCATCTGATGGGTAACATCCTCTTGCCTTGCAGGAGGTTCAATCCATGCGATAATATACTCCTCATATTTGACCCAGGAGTCAGGGTATTTCTATTATTAGTTTTTACCTTTTTTGGCCAATTTGGATTATAATCCTTATTTCTCCAATAGTTGGGATTCCACCGAGAATCCACTAGGGTTTTTTTCGCCTTTTGTACTCATATCATTAATAACTACAATATTATTTGAAGTTTGGGCTGGAGATGGGCCAATCATGGTAGCAGATTCAGAAGCACTCATACCTCCAACATTCTTTCTCCTGGGTCAAGAAAGTGATTGTCCAACATTGCCCCCCTCAAGAATGTTGGGAGGGGTGTAGGGTCATAGGAAGCAGCCATGTACCCAGTTTATGATAATTCTGGTGGCCAGAGACTTTATAGAATACTCATTTCCTCTTTTATACATGATGGTGAATGGCCCCTCCCAGTTTGATCCAAGTTTGCCACTTTAAGGAGCTATGCAATTATGGTAATATAAAACCTTATCTGACACTTGGAAAGAGGGTAGGGGAGTTTGGAGCTCATTGGCAGCTTGGCCTTCTTTAGTAACCATTTTAGCTAGGTTGGTCATAGCCTCTGATTGAAGCTGAATGATGCGATTAGCTAACCTTCACATAGCTTTCTCAGGTTCCTCTCCACCAGAGAAAACATCCTTAGCTAATAGAGCAGGTATGCCCAGTTCTCTGCCATACATAACTCAGAAAGGGGACATTTTCAAAATCCAGTGATAGCTAATCCAGTAAGCCATAAGCGCGCTGGGGAGATATTGATCCCAATGAAGGGGATCAGATGAAGCCATTTTCCATAATATCAAAACCAGAGTACCATTGGCTCATTCCACTGTACCATTGGTTGAGGGGTTATATGGAGCTGAGAACAGTTGCTGGGCTCCCAGGGAAGCAGCTAAGGTTTTGACTACTCTGGAGGTGAAGTTTTTTCCATTATCACAGAGTAGTACTTGAGGGCACCCATGTCAAGTGAAAATATTTTGATGAAGAAAGGTGGCAGTGGCCTTAGCAGTTTGGGCCAGCAACGCCACAGCTTCAACCCACTTCGTGAAATGGTCGATGCCTACCAAAATGTATCAGTTTCCACCTGTGGTTTGAGGGAGTGGCCCTACTACATCCAAGCTTATCATATGGAATGGCTGCTGCGGGGTAGTCAGCTGATATTGATATCTAGTCTTGAATTGAGACTGCTTCTTACACATAAGACAAGCATCCAAGACTTCAACAATAGCTTCCATGATTCCTTCCCAGAAATACCGATCCTTTATCCACTCATAGGTTTTCTTTGCTCCTCCATGGCCTAAAGTTGAATGAGCTTCCAAGATGACAGGTACACGTTCTGAGGGTCATAAGTAAGGCAACCACTTCACCCCCACTTGTTTATACAATTTTTCATTTTCTACTTTTGTGTTATGGGAGTGCCAGGCCAACATCTTCTGTACAGGCTCATCCTCATCTTCCCAGTCGTTTGGGGTCATTAGAAGATCATACAGCCGCTCCGCTTCACTATTATCTAGGTGGAGAATAGGCAGCCAAGTTAACCCATCAACGTTCATGTGGCAGGTTCCAGCGCGGTGTTCAATCTTCATATCATAATGCTGGAGCTTTAGAGCCCAGCGAGCTAAGCGCCCCGTAGGGTCCTTCATGTTATGCAACCATTTTAAAGAGGCATGGTCCGTGATCACAGTGAAAGAGGTCCCATACAAGAATGGGCGATAATGCTTCACTGCAAGTAGAACAGCGAGACACTCCTTTTTGGTAACACTATAGTTGCGTTCTGCCTTTGATAGCATTTTACTAAAATATGAGACAGGATGATCCACCCCTTTTTCATCTAGTTGGGCTAGGATGGCCCCAACGGCGTAGTCTGAGGCGTCTGTAAACAAGATAAACGGTTTTCCATAATTGGGATGCTTTAGGATAGGCCGTTTTTGTAGCAGCAGCTTCATCGTTTCAAAGGCAGCCTTCTGTTCAGTGCCCCATTGAAAAGGGATATTCTTCTTCAGTAAACGAACAAGGGGCTCGCTGAGCTGAGCAAACTTAGGGATGAACTGATGGTAATACCCCATCATCCCTAAAAATACCTGTATATCCCATAGGTTTTTGGGGGAGGCATACTGGCAATCGCTTCAACCTTATCTTGTATGGGTTGGATACCCTCTCAAGAAATGGTATGTCCGAGGAAATTTAATTTCTTTTGAAAGAACAAACACTTTGAAGGCTTTAATTTGATAGTGGAGCGTCGTAAGCGTTGGAATACCTCCTTTAAATGTTCAAGGTGTTCGTTAAAGGTCTTTGAAAATACAGTAATGTCGTCAAGGTAGATGATAACGCAGGTTAACTTGAGATCTTGCAAAATGTGATCCATTGCACGCTGGAAAGAAGCAGGCGCATTGCACAACCCTTGAGGTAATCGCGTGGGTTGGAAAAGACCTTCACTACATATCAAAGCGCATTTCTCCTGGTCTTGGGGAGATAGATCCATTTGCCAATAACCACTGGCCAAGTCCATAGCAGAGAAAAAATTTGAGCCTGAGAGCTGGGCCAAGGCATCGTCAATGCGCGGGATAGGATAGCTATCCTTTTTCATGAGATTGTTTAACCTGCGGTAGTCCATAACTACCCGGTGACCTCCGTTTTTCTTTTTAATTAGCAAAAGGGGGAGGACCAAGGGCTTTGCAAGGAACTAATAACCCCGCGTCTAATAACTGCGTGAGTTCCGTCCTCATTTGTTGTTCTTCCACCTTTGACTTGCGATAAGGTTTTGACCAAATGGGATGAGCATCACCCACATTGATGGAGTGGCTCCAATCCTTCATATGGCCATAATCATTGTCCAACTTCGAAAATATATCACTATACTCACCCAGAAGAGTTTGCACTTTCTCCAACTCATCTGAGGTCAGCTCATCCGAAATGTGGACGTTTGGCAAGGTACATACCAGGTTATCTGTGGGCAGGCCTAAATCTGCCATCAAGCCAATAGAGTGGATTTGTTCAACTTCCTCCACAGGGAGTAAGATCCCTCGGCCCACCTCCTGGTGCTTTTTTACAATTATGTCCTTTTTGGTGAGGTTGCCCAACAGTAGAACAATAGGCCTCTGATAGGCTGGGTCTAAAAGGCCAGGCAATACCCGAGGCTCAAAAGGGCTTACTCCATCGATGCTTAAGAGGTGTAATAAGCAGTGGCGCGGAATTTGAAGTGTGATTTTTGTATCAACCACTCGTTGTTCACCAGGCTTAATCACCACTTCATCAGCCGCATAAAATGGAATACCATCGCTAGCCTCCACTGAATCAGGCAATTTCTTAGTGTTACATCCAGAAGTAACATAATGTAAAGACAAAGCGGAAGAGGGGTATTCAACCAAGCAGGTGTAGTCATTCTTGACGGGTTCTTTGTTGGTTAAGATTAATGGAACTTCGTAGTTCATTAAAGATAGAAACCCTTGCTTCAGGTTGATGATGCCATCATATTTGATCATAAATTGTGTACCTAGGAGCATATCATAGGAGTTATTATCTAAGGCCACAGCGGGGGCTGATAGGATAAGCTTCCCAACTCGTATGGGAAGGGAAGAGTAAGCGCCAAGAGCGCGGGTGTTGTTTGGGCCTGCAGTTCCAAATTCCTTGATACAATCCAAGTCAGGCATCAATTTAATCTTTTTCATCAGCTGAGATGAAATTACATTTACTGGAGAACCTGTATCCAGGATAGCCATTACCTGGACTTTATGAACAACTACTTCAACCTTGGTAAGTGTGCTTCCAAAGTTGGCTGACAGTGCTAAGACCTCCTGGAGATGAAAAGTGGAGGTTAATTTGCGTGCGGTCTCAGGGTGAGTCTCCATAATAGACTGCATTGTATGCCTTCGCTGTATAGGGTGAATTAGACTTGATAGGAGCTGATCAGCATCACTGGCTGTGTCAATAGTTTCCATACAACCTATAACTTGGCGGAGGTAAGTTTCCTCAGGTATGGTGGTTTCATCTACTCCTTCAGTGTTTAGATGATCAGGGACCTCCACTTCCGCAGGGGCTCCCAATAAATAGTACCCAGCATCATCGTAACCCCCTCAGAGTTGGCCCCCAAGGTATTCTCAACCATGGGCAAGGTTGTAACTGAAATGGGGGATATACCCCTAGGGCACGCACTTGTTAGCTGAGTGGAAAGAGAATCCTCAGTAGAGATCTCTGCTTTACGTTGCGCTGGAGCTGCAGATGTTGTAGAGAGGATAGGCCTAGGTGGCCTCACTCCTAATGGTTCAATAAACTGTTGTTCTAGTTTTTTAAGACGGGATAAAAAGCTAGCTAGTTGCTTCTTGAGAGCAACTAGTTGGAATCCAGGAGAGCTGCTCACGTTTGCTGCCTCCATTACTTTCTTTTTAATACTTTATCAAAGTATTCAGGGGGATTGACCCCTGTAGTGAGCACCAATTTGTGGGATCCACAATGGAGGCCACAAATAATATTTTTAAAATGAGAAAGTTTACTTTTTATTAAAAGTATAAAATAATACTTATTTTGGTTTTTTATGTTTTTTATTAAACAGGCAGGGCAAAACCAGAAAAGGTCCCTTTTTTGCAATACTAGTTTTTCATATTTAAACTAGTTCAAATTTTGAGACCATCGATATTTGAAGCAAAAGAATACAAAGCTCAGTCTTCCAAATTAGGGAATATAGGTTTTTGGCCTATCAGATTGAGGATAAAAATTTTTGAAGGCAAAACTGACCCGTGCAGTAACAATTTGATGTATTGTATCCAATCACCTTCAAGTAAAATCTTTTCACCTCAGCGGTGGTCTGACTCAGTTGGTAATGATTGGGTATTTTGGTGGTAGTCAGACTCAGATGGTAATGATTGGCTAATGCTTACCCTATCATCCTCAAGTAAAATCTTTGCACCTTGATGGTGGTTAGACTCAGATGATAATGATTGGTTAACTCACACCCAATCATTGATGGGTAATATCCTCTTGCCTTGCAGAGGTTTCAATCTGTGCGATATTATACTCCTCATATTTGACCAAGGAGTCAGGGTATTTCTATTATTAGTTTTTACCTTTTTCAGCCAATTTGGATTATAATCCTTATTTCTCCAATAGTCAGGATTCCACCAAGAATCCACTAGGGTTTTTTCGCCTTTTGTACTTATATTGTTAATAACTACAATATTATTCAAAGTTTGGGCTGGAGATGGGCCAATCATGGTAGCAGATTCAGAAGCACTCATACCTCCAATATTCTTTCTCCTGGGTCAGAAAGTGATTGTCTGACACAGTTGGCTCAATAAATCATATCTTTAAAAATTCCTTTAGATTTTAATTTTATTGAACTATATACTATGATGAACGCCTTGTTCCATGATACTAAACTCATCCATTTAGAGGAATTTCTATTTGCTCTCACCTGGATTCAAAAATCATTGTTAGGGTTAAGTATTATCCTAACTCTTATCCAAGGATGGGTTCAACATTATCATAGTGGTATTCGGACTTTCAGAACACTATCTGGGGTTTTATCAAGTTTATGGACTATTGCCTGTGTTATAACTTTGGCAATATATTGGAGATACACCAAAGAGGTTGCACAGGGTTAATCCCACTGAGCAACAGATGGACAGTATGGAGATCGTTGGTCCTAAAATAACTTAAATATAATAACAACCTGAAGCAATTACTTCCGCTACAACCCTTTATTTTCTATATCATATATACGCAGCTTCTACCTTAAATTCTCTTCTTTTTCTTATTCACTAAAAACCTCCTCCTTTCCAACCTTCTCATCTCACTCATATGTTATCAACTTTAGTCAATACTGACCCTTTTGCTTAGACTCTTCATTTCACATATTCTCATTGGTCTAGCAGAGTCTATCTTTTTTGAATTCACAATTTCCTAGTTCACGACGATTTACCAATTATTTTTTGTGCATTAACATTTTCTAACAGCCTTGTCATTATATATTTAGCGGAATTTCTCCTATATGCCGAGGTCAACTTTGCTCATCAACTCAGATACTCAATAATACTCATATAGGCCTAATCACGATGGTTGACCAATGATCCACCAGTGGTTATTTTGGCTTATCATCTCGTCATATAGATTTCTTGACATTACACCACTTTGACTGGACAATAAGCTGTACAATGTTTCTTCAATTATCCCAATGCAGCCAACCATGCACCAACAAACACAAGCACACAACTTCAACTTTTTCTTCCAATTATGGCTCTTTCCATCTGACCAACCCATGTTGCATCCCACTCCCCCAATTCCCCCTTCCTCTGGCCAATGAAGGAGGGTCTGAAGTGGATGATGTGACCCTTATGGCCCAGGAGGAGCTTCTTCCTGAATCTGTTGGACATTTGTCTGTCTTGCACCCCCTTTGGGGACATAATGACCCAATTGTACTGGGGAGGGGAGCAGAGCTGAGGCCCTTCATTTAATGAGGCAGCCCAGCTCCTGGCTGATGGCTTCAGCTGTCTAGTGCTCCCACCTCCCAACAAGCCTCATCCTATGGTACTATCAGTCTGACAGATGCTGTGCTTCGTGCAGTGGGTGATAGCCAGCTGGTTGGGGTCCTTTCCCCACGCTCCTACCCACTTCCAGTCCCTAGGGGTGCACTTCCAAAATAACTGGTTGAATAGCATGCAATTTGGGGTCGCCGCAGAATTTGCTGTCCTTAGCACCAATGACACATCCTGATACCCCCCATCATGGTGCTTCTTGGCAAAATGATCTTCTTTCATCCCATGGGTGAGTTAGGGTTGGGGATGGAGTGGCATCATGCAGCCCTTGTGTAATCCCGTTGAGAAGCTTTTACAGCAGCTGCTCCTTTCCTGGCTGCCTATCCTAGCATGGAGGACTTCCTCATGGATTGCCTGGCGCTGAGTGCAGCCTTCCCCCTGAGCCAGGACTCATCTTCTTGTGCACCAGCCCTTATGACTCTGGCCCTCTCTTCTCAGGCACACGTTGATCTTTTGAGAGCATCAGCACATGTGGTTGCAGGATTTGCTCCTAGTGGGGCAAGATCAGGTTCACCTCAATCTTGATCAGGCAACTGAGGTATTGTCACCTCGCCTGTTACCCTGGGCCCCCAGTCCATCCTCCTCCTCCAGCTCTGCTGCCACGTCCTCCCTCTGTTTGCTGGTGCAACGGCCCCAGAGCAGATGCCAACTCCCTTGCCCCCAACACGGCAGCCTTTGCCCCCACCACCAACTTAGAAGGGTCCAGAAAATCTGCACCACTCCCAAAGTGGCAAAAAAAGAAACGTGGGTCCCACCAATAAAGTCACCCCCCCCCCCCCCCCCCCCCCCCCCCCCCCCCCCCCCCCCCCCCCCCCCCCCCCCCCCCCCCCCCCCCCCCCCCCCCCCCCCCCCCCCCCTACTCACAGCAAGAAACCGAGAAAGAGTGAGAAGAAGCCAGCTTAGCAGAAGAACCTGAGAAATGACACCAATAAACTTAGCTTACTTACACACATGATGATAATTTTCCTTCATGGATAAGTCTCTATTGTTGTTTTTATGCCCAAAGGAACTTTGCATGCACTTAGTTAATAGTCTGACCGCTTGTGGGGTCCTTGATAGTATAGGCATCAACACCTGTTTTTTTCTATCATCTCAAAAGGGCTAATCCAGATATTAGCTAGCTTATGCTTCCGCCCAAACCCATGCTGTTCGTGTAATAGAACCATATATCCATCCTTTACTGCGCTAGCCCGCAACACTCTACCTTATTGGCAGCCTGGTTATTAATTTTCTTGTTAAAGCTGAACAAATACACTTCAGTTTGTAATTTAATCAACGTATTTGTTAAGGTGGTCAAGTAGCGGTGAGGATCCAAACCGCCATTATCTTCCATGCAGGCATAGAGCAGTGCGGGTAGAAAAGGGTGACATCCATATAGTAACTGGAAAGGGCTCTTCCATGTTGCTGAGTGGTAGCTAATATTGTAGGCGAACACAGCGTTAGAAAGGAGTGTACTCCCATTGAAGGGTCTATCTATTACCAGCTTCTGGAGTATATTCACTAGCATCTCATTGACCCGTTTGACCATTTCATTAGATTCAGGGTGATATGGGGTTGTTAGAACCCCGTGGATGGCCATCATTTCGTTGAGCTTGGGTATGATGTGAGAGGTAAAATTAGTTCCATTGTCAGTAAGGATAAACTGAGGACAGCTGTGACGCTTATTATACACTCCATTACAAACTTAGCCATAGTAACCGCCCCTAGATCCTATATTGGCCGTGCTTTAACCCACCTGGTCAAATAGTTAATTTCCACCAAGATATATTTGGACCGGTTAGCTTTTGTCAGCAAGGGCCCAATGACGTCAATAGACACCGTGTGCTAAGCAAATTGAGGTTTCACCAGCTGTTAAGTGGCCTTTTGGCAGAATGGCCTCTCCGCTTGGCACTGGTGCCAGCAGAAAATAATCATAGCACATCAAAGTGCATACTTTCCCAATAGTATTTAGGGCATAAGAATTCCAATGTCTTGCGTACTCCTCCATGACCAACTGCCTTGTGTGCAAAGTAATGTCTGGACAAGTGGAGGGTTTTGGGAAACTCAGCATATTGTTACCAATCCACTTATATAACTCCTCATTAATCCAGATAATATTGGCCATCATCCCATTTAGCGCTCAAATAACTTGCAGCAGTTCATCTGCATAAAGACCACTGACCATTTTTTCACATAGCAAATCGCCCAAATCCGCTGTTATCACAATTGTTGGTCCATGATAAGCAGTCAGCATTTTGGTGCTTTGCGCTGGGATGATGCAGTATTTCAAAATTATAAGTCTTCAGCTTTAGGGCCCGACTCTCAAGACGCCCTTTAGGCTCACAAAGGTTCTGTAACCAACGCAACAACGCATGATCCATCAAACCTTGAATTTTAATCCATGTAGGTAGACTCAGAACTTCTTATATGCATAAATTACAGTGAGGCACTCCCACTCGATCATGGTATATTTCCAAGCGTGGCTGTTCACAGTCTGACTACAATATGCAACTGAGTGTTTCACGCTTTCATCATCCTTCTGGGATAATACCGCACCTACAGCGGAAAGAGATGCATCCATTTTCACAATATTTCCTTCTCAAAATTAATATATTGTAAGACTGGCGCACTAGCTAATGCAGTCCATAAAACATTAAAAGCGTTTTGACAATGCTCAGTCCATTCAAAGATGGCGTTTTTCTAATAATCGAAGAGGGGAGCCCTAATACATCTGAAGTTTGGGGTGAACCGGTGGTAGTACCCAACCATCCCTAAGAACACCTGTATAATCCTCTTGTTGCCCGGCCAAGTCATCTTTTGTATAGCTTCAACCTTTTCCAGCTGAGGACTAAGCCCTTATTTAATCTACCACAAACCTGAGGCATTCTAATTGCTCCTTGAAAAAATGGCATTTTTGAGGTTTGATTTTTATTTTTGCTTTAGCAAGATGGCAGAACACTTGCTCCAAGTTGTCTAAATGCTCAGTGAACGTCCATGAGAATATGTTGATATTTTTAAGGTAGACTAGCACACAGGACAGCTTCAAGTCACCCAAGATGGTGACCATTGCCCGCTGAAATGTATCCAGGGCATCTCATAACCCTTGAGGCATGCACGTGGGTTGGAACAACCCCTTCAAGGTGATAATAGCACATTTCTACAATTCCGCCATTAATAACTTGATTTGCCAGTATCCTGATATCAAATCCATGGCTGAGAGATAGTTGTCCCCACCCAACTGATCCAGAGCGTCATTTTTTATGGAAGCGGATACAAATCTTTTTTATGTGATATGATTAAGTTTCTGGTAGTCAATTACTACTTGATTAGTGCCATATTCTTTTCTTAACAATTAACATGGGGACTCCCATGGGCTCTTTAATGGCTCTAACATTCCCTGTTCAATCAATTTATCTACTTCTGAAGATATAACCTATTCCGCCACTTTGGAGTGTTGAATAGGCCATGATTGAATGGGAGGATGGTCTCCCGTGTCCAACTAATGCACCACCCCACAGGCACATCCCAAATTGTGGTCATTGATTAAAAAATGTCTCGATATTTTTCAAACAGGACCATCACCCCATCTATCTGGTCATCTGGCAGCCTGGTCAGAGCCTCACGTGGAATAACAGTCATTACATTGGCTTGGGCTTTTTTGGATAGGCCTAGATCCTCCCATGAACTGAAGTCATGTATATGATGAACTTCATCAATTGATTCAAATGCAGAAAATCCACCACTTGGTGTCTTTAAACCACCATAGACTCCCTCTGTAGATTTGCTAATAAGACCTTCACTTTGCCATGCCCTGGTAACATAATCCAGGAGTTACATGGGGTTCGAGCTGTAATTGCTTTTAGGGACACATAATCTCACCATATAGGCCTTCATGAAAGTCTATTTCAAATTCTGTTCTTACTATAGCCTGATGCCCGCAATATATACTAAAGGTGGTATCAGCCCTTAGCAGAATGTCATTACTATAGTAAATATGGTTATAAGAGAGCTCTGGTCCTCTTCTTCATCCGCCAATAGTGAACAGGAATTACCCCATTGCTATATGCAAGATTTATTTGACTAGAGCGGATAGGTTCTTTTAGGAATCTGCTGGAGGTGAAATATATGGGAATCCGTTGTCCCAAAATCTCAAAAGTTTCCTCTGCCATATTGACCACCACCCTGGATTTCTGCATGAATGAGGCCTCAATCAGCATGTCATAATTTTTATTAGGCAAAACCATGGCCAGAGTGGAAGTGCCAATTGACCCAAACCTCAAAGGCAACGCGCTGTAGGCACCCTCTGACACAGTGCTTTGTGCTCCAGTGGTCCCATACACTACCCAATGTCCACAACAGGCTTCAGTGGAAGCCTAGCCACTAGCTGAGTGGATACTATATTGCTGGAAGCAATTGTGTCTATAATCACCCTAATTTTGGTATTTCCTACAAAGATATCACAGTAGGTTACTCTTAATAAGATGAACTGTTGTAGTTTAGCACATGCACATCCACAGGCTTCTTGTTATTGAGAAAAGTGATAATACTGGCGCCAATACAAGGGTGCGCTTGAACAATTTCCTCCACTGACATTGCAGCATTCACACCCTCTAATGCAGCTGAATCAATGGAGGGACAGTCTTCAGCACCAACGTTACGCTCAAGGAAATGCTAGGTATATGGTGTTTGTACATCTTGGTGGAACTCCAACACTGTATTCTTTTTTTAGCACTAGGTGGTCCCAACCTAAAGGGGGATACACCAATCTTCAACACTGTATTCTTCTTCTTTCCCTTCAGGTAGAAGTCAGCAATATTACTGAAGCTTTGTTAGTATAATAAATCATCAATTTGGGGCTCAGGCCTGACACAAAGGGACTCTTTAGATTTAACAGGGACAATTAAATTTGACTCAGTGGAGGTAGAGCATCCCATCTCTACTCAGCTTGAACTTTTCCCTGTTCAGTCAGGACTGGTGGTACTGCATAGGCATGCGGATTGCCAGGGCAGTTAGCTGCATAATGGCCTCTTCAACTGCAAGAGAAACAGGTATTTATATATGGCTCACATGGTTACAATGCCCCTAAAAACCCAAATTGGACCTTAGATAATGGATTGTAATTTGACTGAGGACAAGCTGAGTGACCATAGCGCAGGTTTAAAGGATCCACCAAAGGGTTAAGTGACCACGCAATAACCAATGGATTATAGCTAAATCTTTGTTGGCTATTCCCCACTGAAAATTTAGTAACAGCTGCAGGGGCTTTTCATTCCATGTTGAGAGCACTAAAAGTGAAGGATAGGCGGCGCAAAAATTGAATGATTTTGAGAATGGGTGCATCGTCCTCCAAAATCATTGACATGAAATTATACAGCTCATTGTATGGCTTCACCACAGAGATCATTGCAATACACACCTCAGACTCAGATAAAGTCCTGCCCCAAACAACACGTGGGCTTTTGCCATAAAGAGGTCAGCAAATGCAGTGAGGGTTTCATCATGGCGGAACCCAATGGTCAAAAACTCAACCTTCCATTGTGACATTTTTGCAGAACCTCTGAACAACTGCATCACAGTATCCTTCACTTCTGGGTATGTGACGGAACTACATGAAAGTTAGCGGATAACTTGGTCTGCACTCCCAACATTCAAAGCGGATATTAACAATTTAGCTTTACGCTCATCTTAGGCTCCTTCCACTGCAAACTCAATTCGTTTAAAGAAGTCATAAATATTCCCCTCACTGTAAAACGGAAGCAGTTTATTGATGCAAACCTTCTCCCTAAAAATATGATTTAGTTTACACTCAGCGCAGTGTAGCAATTTGGTAGTGCTGTCCAAGTGTTCAGTAAGATGGCTGACTCAACCACCAACCAGGTGCAGCTGGTGGAAGGCCTTGTCAAGCTGGTCCGTTAATCCCTTATTTTCCTTAAAAATCATCTTTTGTGTCTGAAGTAGTGTATCCAGCAAAAGCTTTAGTTCTGCATATTGAGATAGCTCAATAAACTGGGGTGGGATTACTTTATTTTGTGTCAGTTACGCCATTGCTTGATATGTTAATAGTATTATTTAACGTGTTGGTCAATGGACCTGTAGTGAGCACTACTGTTATAACTTCAGTGATATATCAGAGATATGCCAAAGAGATTGCACAGGGTTAATCCCACTGAGCAACGGATGGACAATATGGAGATCGTCAGTCTTAAGATAACTTACAAATATAATAAAAACCTGAAGCAATTGCTTCCGCTACAACCCTTTATTTTCTATATCATATATACGCAGCTTTTACCGTAGATACTTTTCTTCTTCTTCACTAAAAACCTCCTCCTTTTCAACCTTATCATCCTTCTTATATGTTAGTGACTTTGGTTGATACTGACCCTTTTTCTTAGACTCTTCATTCCTCATATTCTCATTGGTCAGCAGAGCCTTTCTTCATTAAATTCACGATTGCCTAGTTTGAGCCAATTTACAATTATTTGTTGTGTGTCAAGAAATTGACCATGGGCTCCACTAGTGTGCCAGGCCAACCAGTATGAAGACTGGTGGCCCTTTGCTGTTTCGCCTTCAAGGGCGTACCAACCCCCACAAGTCCTGCGTCCAACCCACCAACTAACCACCAATGGCTTCGCCTTTAGCCCCAGGTGTCCTTAGCGTGTGCCCCGGCAAGTCCTGCCCCCTTCCTGGGCGGTTCAGGCAATTCTGTGCTACCCCACCCTCGCGACCCTTCACCAACCCATCTGGGCATGCCCCAGCGAGTCCATCCCCCTTCCTGGGCAGCTATGGCAACTCCCGCGCTGCACCCCGCCAATGTTGGCGGCCTGTCAGCACATCTGCTTGTAGCCAGCTGGCCAGGTTCCCACTGGTTCCTCATAAGGAGGAGGCATGGGAGCTGGCAGCGCCGGCCACTCCAGGCATGATCAACTGTGCCTATTGGGGATCCCCTTATCCTATCTACTTCTTCTCCAACAGGGTATTAGCCACTAACAAATACAAAGTAATAATGGTGCAAGAGAGATCTTTATTAGGAAGGAATGAAAGACTATTTATACTACTTCCAGGGCTATTGTGCCCAAGTACTCTTTGGCCAATCAACTACTGGAAAACCCATCAGCCTCTTGATCCCAAAACTCTATAAGATTGTAAACTTATTTATTCATACTTCATAGTGATTCCCTCCAAATCCTCTCATCTGATCACCAAATATTAAATTAGGTCAATCCCTCCTCAGCATAAGTCACTGGTTGATTATATATAAATTTGTAATTAATAGAACTTTGAGCATCCTCAGCATGAGTTGCCAGTGCTCCAAATTAGTTGGCGGAACCATTTTGGACAATTTGTAATGGATTTATTAGCTTTCCACTGGAAACTCCCACAACGATCTTTGTATGGCATTTCAGCAGTGAATGCAGTTTCCGCTGAACCTAAACTCAGTTAAATTATAACATTAAATAGTATCAAACTAGGCAATTAGCTGGCAATTACGCCTGACTAACCAAAACCCCTAATTCTGATACTATCAGAATGATTCATCTGTTTAAAATCCTGACATTGTGTATTGACATTTCCTAACCGCCTTATCATTATATCATTGGCAGAATTCCTCCTATACGCCAAGGTAAATTTTTCTCATCAACTTGGATACTCAACAATACTCATATAGGCCTAATTATGATGGATAATCAATGATTTTAGTGGTTATTTTGGCTTATCATCCAGTCATATAGATTTCTTGACAACCTGGTTGGTATTTCCCAATAGCTTTGTCCATTACTAGAAAGAACCAGTCCATTACACTTATTAGCATGGTCAAGGAATTTTTTCCTGATCTGTCCACACAATTAATTAATACTTTGGATCTGTTGAATACTGCCACAAATCACTCAGTAAACACTTTATTGCAATACTATAAGTGTACATATGCGGACATAAAGTCAATTGAGTAAGAGTACAGGCTTTAATTGACAGTGGTGCGCCCATTAATATCATTTTGGCCATATTGATAAAGTGAATGAAGATTTAAGTAGATTTAGAGCACAGGAAAGAATATGGAACCTTCTGGACCAGATACCACAACATCTTGTGGAGCATAAAGTGGACTACCATTTTGGTTTGTGTTGCTGGTGGTATCATCTCCTACCCTAGTGTTGGCAAATCAAATTTTATGACATACTCATTGGGACAGTATTCGTGAGAAAGTATGGGGTCAATTGTGATATTGAGGAGAATAACCTGAAAATTTTGTGGCAAACCCTGCCCTTGTATATCATAAAAGAGAAAAATCTGCTGACAAAGGAGAAATATTTTGTAAATCTAATCTACAGTGACAGCATAATATCCATCCAATACAAGTTGGTTGGAAGGAGTAAAGAAATGCTTAAAGAGATTATTTAAAGCTGTGAGATACTGCTGAGGATGAAAATGATAAATACAATTACACCAGGAAGGCAAATAATAGTTAACACCGGGTTAATGCTAGAAAAAATAAAAACAATTGCTTAAATAAGTCCTCGCCCCATGGGTAAATTAAGACTGGAGCCTTAAATAGCGTTGGGGATTATAATGCCAGGCCCTGGAGAAATATGAGTGCTTCTTGTTAATCTGAGTGAAAATCTGAGTGAAAATCTGATGAAAGTAGAAAAAACCAATTCATTGCATTTGCGCATTTAATCCTAATGGTGTAAATCAAAGAATTCCATACATTTAGAATTTTAACATAGATGGGATTACTGGAGGATGCTGCCAAAAGTGTCAACATACTGGCTAATTATGAGCAGCTGTATGAATTATGAAAACTACAGCAAGAAGAAGTTCAATAATTATTTGAGAAAAGTCAGGCGATATTTTCCCAGGATGACCATGACCTTGGATGCACTAAAAATGTGATCCATAATATCAACCCTAAGTTGTATCCACCAATTTAAATGATCCCTGTCCAATGGTCCAAGTCTGGTGAATCAGAATTTATTAAAGAAGTTATTAAGTTTAGCTAAGCATGGTCTCCTCATACCATCATTGAGTCCATGGGCGAGTCCAATCATTATTGTAAAGAAGAAAATAGATCAAATCACGTGGTAATTAATTACCACTGGTTGAATAAAATCGCCAAAAATGATTTGTATCTGCTGACAAGGATCAATGACATGCTCAATCGCCTAGGGAAAACTAACTTATTTTTAGCGATGGAATTTGATCTCAGGTCATTGGCATATAGACTTGCCAAAATAAAATAAAGATAAAAGTACAATAATTACCACAAATTGATTATACCAGCCAATAAGAATTGTTCTAGGGATTTTTAACGCGCCAGCAGCTTTCCAGATGGCGATGAATTCTATAAGAGTGATTTAAAGTTTTCTTGCACTTTGGTGTACCTGGATGACATCAACGCTTTCAACATAACATTCACAAACGCCTGGAGCACTTAGAGGAAGTGTAAAAATGAATAGTGTTAGTGAATTTGAAGATCAAGCCGAGGAAATGTCAGTTCTTTATAGAAGAGCTTGAATATTTGGGTTTATGATAAAGTCTGGCAGATTGCGACCACAGCTGCAGAAGATAATGGCTATTAAACGGATTTCAATCCTTAAAGAGTGTTTGGGAGATACAAGTCTTTCTTGGGATGGTTGGCCTACTATCACTGATTTATCAGATTTTTTGCTAAGATTGCCAAACCATTATTTCACCTGTCCTAGGATCCAAAATAGGATTTGTGTGGAATTAGGAGTCCCAAGGAGCGTTTGATGAGCTAAGAAATTATCTGATAAAAACCCCTGTTCTGAAATACCCAAATTTTGCTCAAGGATTTATATTCAGACTGATACCTTGCTAACGGAGATTGGAACTTTAAGTCAAGTAATAATAATGGGGAAGAGCATCCAATGGCGTATGTGAGTAGGACATTAAAGCCAATGGAAAGGAACTACACTGTGAAAGCGTGCAAGTGCCTTGTGGTGGTATATGCTTTTTAACAATTTTGAGTCTATATGCATGAGACACACTTCAAGGTTGTGACTTACCACTCATCTCTATGCTGGTTACATGATTTTAAGAAACCAGAGGGGAAACTGGCATGAAGGTCTAGGAAACTGCAAGCCTAAAATTTTAGAAATTATACCCCAAGCAGGAGCAGCACATCATGATGCTGACAGATAATTGAGATTTCCTGCCATTCAATTCATGTACCAACAAGGAAATGGACTATTCCTATGGTTGATTGAAGGGAATATCAGGGATGAATCCCAGGAGATAGAAACCACCGTGAAGGAGGTGATGGAAAATACTAAAGTTAAGAATGGACAGCTGTATAGGCTGATTGAAGAAAATGGTACTTATTCCCCAAACCTTTGAGAATAAGCAGAACTTTACTCAAGCAGCACACAAAGTCGTAGGGCATGGTGGCCTAAGAAATACCATGGACCATTTACGCCATGTTTTTATTGGGCTCTAATCAATTATGATTTCGCGGATTATCTATCCCGTTGTGTGGAATATTAACTCCACAAGCCGCATAAGAATGTGACAGGATACCAGCTAGTATGCCATGGGTTCACTTGACACACAGTGTCAATAGACGCGATAGGACCCTTAAATGTTAGTACTAGGGGAGTAAAGTAAATCATATTAATGATAGATTATCTGACTAGACGGGTTGAGTTATAGCCTTGAGCAGAGTAGATGATACAAGCACGTCGAGATTCATACTGGACCAATTAGTGTATTGGCATAGATGCCCACAATTATTATTGAGTGATAACAGAATCAACTTTACATCATATGTGATCTTAAGACTGAACGAACAGTTGAAAATCTGAGGAGTGGCGTCCATTCCCTACTGCTTAGATACAAATGGAATTGTATAAAGAGTCAATGGAACTTCTAGTCATGATGCTGAAAAATTGATTGTGGAAAAACTCTGTTTAAAGATCTTATCTGAGTTCAGTTACTTCATATATAATATCAGTTATCAAAAGGCGACAGGGAAAATGCCATTTAAACTTATATGGATTAAAAGCCTCACTACCACCAATTTTGTATTCAGCAGTGGAACCAGATTTGGGGATGAGCGCAGAGAATACTTACCCTGACTGGCGAATGTTATGATCAAACTTCAATCACAGGAATTTGATACAATGTTGAAAAGAAAAATTAAAGCAAAGAAGATATAAAATAAAAATTAATTAGCGCTGAAAGGGTACCATGTGGGAGATAGGGTAGCCTATTGTGATACCCATGGATTTGGAAGAAGAAAAATTGGACGCCCTATGGTTGAGTCCATTTAATATTATTGCTAAAATGGTGACAGATGCTTATATGATAAAGAATATTGCAGATGGTCAGGTAGTAAAGAGAGTCTATACTAAATACTTAAAGTAATGGTTTAAGGAGGAAAATACTATATAAAGAAATAAAAAGATATGTAAAAGATAAAAAGCATAGAGTAAATATATAAAAGATAAACATATAAGAAAATATCTTTGTATTAAGATTGATATCATTCCTGAGAAAATAAAAAAACATTACTAGTATTAATTGCCACTAGTGAGAGGATCTGGTCATGAGCTCACCTTTCATTGTCTAGTGGTTAGAAGGAGGATAAACTATGATGAGTGTAGTTATAATTTATAATAGAAGAAGACTGTGTACGTTGGCAAGATAAGTTCAGGTTGAAACTGGATCCGCCGTTAAAGGCCTGATTAAAATGGAGAGAAGATCTGCTCTGATAAAAAATGGAGAGCCCAGATTGGGGAGTATAGGAATAAAGGACTCAGTAATGCCAGTTGAAATTTCCTTTAAATGAAGAGTAACTGTAAACCCGTCCTGGGGTAATACAGGTGAACCAGTTCATATTTTCAGTGAGAACAACTGAAATAGTAATAACATGGTATGAAGCTGAGGGAACCATTCTCTGAGGAGGCAGTAGCAAATCAGAAAAGAATAAGAGAAGCCACGGAGCCAGAAAGTCATGATATTAACTAAGTGTGGACCAGATTGAGCGCCACTGAAGTTGAAGTTGATTTTGAATGCTGGATTGTGACCATAGACCAAGATGGAATCCATTCCTAAGTTCTTATCTTTTGATGGATAATCTGGTCAATTGAGGATATATGTTGGGATTTCAAAATTCCATGTTTCCCAACTTCATTATATTAGAAAACAATCTGCTTTGCTCACTGAAGGATATACCTTAGTGGATGAGAGTTATCATAGTAGATGATAACTATTGTTGGTAGTTAATTCTAACAGAATATCAGCTAATACACCAGGCTTTGATTCCGCTGGATTACTAGAGTTTAGTCATGGACAATCCCAAATATTGTACTGAATATATGATTTGATTACCATTTTATTTATAATTCTAATTTTATTAGCAGATTGGAGTTTGTTGCCAATTTACTCAGAGATTTATGATTAGTCACTGAAGCATTAACAATGCTTCTGGTAGCAACTCTTAGGGTTAAACCTTTAAGTTAATGTGACTAGGTGTTAATGGGTAAAAGGTCCCATTACCTAAGTAGGTTGCTGTCTAATTAGGGCAACCCGCTGAGGTTGATAATTTGGGGATGCATTTGTCAATTAACCAGAAAGGATCACATTACTAATTGACAGCAGAACTTGACTAGATGGATGAGTAAATCCTTGTGGGATGCGACTTCAAAGGGCCAATCCATTGGCAATGGTTGCCATCTCCAAATGAGGTGCCAACGGGAGAGTTAAACAGTGGATTCCCTATAATTTACTT
Organism: Massospora cicadina; assembly: GCA_022478985.1. Classification (NCBI taxonomy): domain Eukaryota; kingdom Fungi; phylum Entomophthoromycota; class Entomophthoromycetes; order Entomophthorales; family Entomophthoraceae; genus Massospora; species Massospora cicadina. The sequence continues at coordinate 94,988 of JAKSZP010005386.1, read as the reverse complement.
TTATTTTAAGTAAATAAAGCAGGGACAATTAAAGATAAAAGAGCACTTAAATATTTAAATATTATACATTTAGTGTATCTTTACACTTGAGATCAGAGTTGAAGGATCATATATCCTTAGGTTACTTATTGCTTTTTTAAGTTCACCAAAAACTCCTGCGAGAAGAGAGGAAGGGAGAAGCTCCCTTAAGAACTGCTGAACCTATTGAGAGTAGTTTAAATTTTATTGAAAAGGAAGAAGAACCTTTGGAGCAGACGTTGACATCACTAAAGAAAGAGTTGATGAGTAGGACTCCCTTGTAGTCTGGCTTGTTATTAGAGTACCTTCTAGGGATAGAAGGAAGAGCGTTAGCACCAGTCTAAAATTGAGAAAAATACTCAAGATAATTGTGAAAATCTCAACTAGGACAATAGTCTTCATATTATTGTAATCCCAAACAATTAACTATATCAAAAATCTATTTCAACGCACAGACCAGAACCTGTGCAGTAGACTTGAAAGCTACAGAAAGCAAATCAACTTAAAAGCTTAAAATATTGCTCCAAGATCTCTGAGGGGCTAAGCCTTGACCCACTTAGTGAGATGATTGATTACTAATATAATGTATTTGAAGTTAGAAGCTCTAGTTAGAAAAGTCCTAGACAATTGATAGCCAATGTGTGCCAGGCCTAATTAGGCTTGACCAACCAGTAAGTAGTCATTGACGTATGTGTTAGGTTTGCTTGAAGTTTATAACAATTCATTATCACATTTAAAAGACAAATCTTAAGGACTCCAAAAGATACCCTTGTAGAATTGGTTTTTAACGTCATCAGCAAGCCCCACGCCCTACAGTGCAATGAGCTTGCATGATTATCTCTGGATAAGCAGAAGTTGGGGTATTGTCTCTGGTTGTTCCTCACAACTTTAGTAATTGTCCATCCCACATTTTGGTGTCCTTCATAAGCTGATCCAAGGTGCGGATAATAGCAGGTTTTTCATTGCTATTTACTGGCTTTCATTTTCTTAAGAGCTGACCTGCAAAGGGAGTGAATGCTGGTAAGCCAGGCATTTGAAAAGTCCATCAGCGATCTGATGTGTATGTCCTAAGATTGAATTATCTTGTAGTTGTAGGCCTTTAATTTTAAGGGCTAACGTGTTAACTGACTTTGCTTTATTAATATTATATAACTATCGCAAGGAAGCATTATTGTTGACAAACTTATACCTGGTCCCATGTATGTAGAGTCAAAAAAGTTAAAAGTGTATATGAATTCTAAGCATTATTGCCTAGTTAATTTGTAGTTTAATTCGATATTTCCTAGATACTACTGCATAAGGCTGCTGGATGATCTTCTCTATCTTTTTCTATCTTAGTAAGCATAACACCTATAATTTTATGGGATGCTTCAAATTTTATTATAAAGGATGGTCAAAGTTGGTATTTAGATTTGTGGCTAAGTCAAGACTTTCTGTAATTGGGTGAAAGAGTCTTTACAAACCTTGTGAATACTAAAAGGTAATTTCTCCCCAAAGGAGATTAATTAAAGGCTTGGCAAGTTGTGTAAATCCTGGTTTAAGGTAATATCCAATCATTTTTAAAAAAATACCAGATATTTTACTTAGTTTCAGGTTCTCTTATGTGGATGATGGCATCAAGATTTTGAGGCTGTGACCATATTCTTTTAGTCAACGATATGCCCCAGATATTCCATTTGGGACTTGAAAAACTGGCTTAGCTAGGCTTGATCTTTAACTGAGCTTGGGCCAGCCTCTGAAAGGCCTCTTCTGAGTGCTAGATGTTGGGTAAATTTTTTTGAGAACATATATATATCACTGAGGTAGACCAAAACACAACTCATATTCAAATCTCCCAAAATATTGCCCATCACCTACTGGAAGGTGGCTGGTGCATTGCACAGTCTCTGTGAAATATTAGTTTGTTGGAACAAACCATGAGAGGTAATAATTGCAAACTTTTTCTTGTCTTCAGGAAGAAGGTCAATCTTCAAGTATCTGCTTATAGATCTAAAGCAATCAAATATTAAGCTCCTCCTAACTGGACTAAGGCGTTATCTATTTGAGGTTAAGGATAATAATGCTTTTTAGTTATATTATTTAAATGTCAGTAAACAATTAAAACTCTACTATAGCCATCTTTTTCTTAACTATGAGCACCAGACTGGCCCTTGAGCTGCGCAAGGAGACATCCATTCCTTCACATATGAGCTTATTCAGCTCCTTTATACCTCCTTATTGCTGCCCTTACTTCTCAATATCAGCTGCAATTAAATAGGCCTAGCATCCCCAGTGTCAATGTGATGCTTGATCTCCTCAGCACATCTGAGGTTGTAGTCATTCATCAAAATTACTTAAATGTATTTTTATATAAGGGTCATTGCTTGGTCTTTATGACCCTCAGTTATTCCATCGAGTTTCTCACAGGAAATGACTGCACAATTCAATAAGCCCAGCTTGGGTAAAATAAACTTTATCAAACTTCTTACTCATGTACTTCATTTAGTTTCTTCCAGCGGAGTAAGGTGTACAAACGCGATTTTACGCCCTCTCTTGATGAATATTTTGGAGGCAATTAGGTTAACAAGTGATACACAGTTCTTTTAAAGACCAGAAAACTTATCCTAGTAGCAGCGCTAGGATCATCCCTTGACCATTTTTAAAGGGATTAAAATTCTCCTAACAGACCTTCAGGTAGATCTAAGCTCATTATGGTGGACATCACATGCTTTTCCCCATAATATATAAGACAATCCTTAGAGGCTTCTAGGGGGATGCCATTATTTTTAAGAATAGTATCAGGTGGAGGGGAACTTGTGCCTACTTTTTGGTAACAGATAGAGTCTACACCATCATTGTATACCACATTAATAGAGTCAGTTCTATGATTTAGAGAAACTTGGTTATCCGCCAATTAATGGAGGGGTATTGTTTGACCTAGGATAGTAAAAGAGCCTTTTCATATTTAAAAAAACACTGTAAAACCTAGGAAGTCTAGTGCTACAAGAAATTGGTAGTTATCATTGGGAAGCAATAAAGCAGGGGCACCAACCCGCAAGGAGCTAAATCTCATTGGTAGCGCGTTATATGCTCTTTCTCTCATAGTACTCAAAGTCACAGACATTCTATATCATTGATGGTGGGCGCATCAGGAGCTATTATTAGTTGGTTGTAAACTGACTGGGTATTATGTTTATGGGAATACTACTGTTGACAATGGCTTGCACATGAACTTTATTAATGCAGATATCAATATAGTACAATCATAAAATAGTCGCCAACTAGCTGAAGAAACAGTTGCCTCCCTTGAATGTCGCCCAACCTGTAAAGTAGTTGCTAAATCAGTTGCAGTACTGACTACGGGCTTGCCACCTCCTAACCTACCTAGTACCATACTTCCAAGACAAAAAAAGACCACCTCCAATACTATCAGGCGGAAAATTCAGCAGTTTAAAAAGTTGTGGCAGTTGCATAGTTCAGCCCAAAAATCCACATTACCTGCAACAACCCTGCAACCATTGCCACCTTACCTAAAGTACGTCTTGAGGCTGAAAAAGCACTTACAGACTATATTTCCATCCTCCTCATTGCACACATTGAGTTGCAAGCACCCATTTGTTATCTCAACCCCAATTTCCATGATGCGCCCACACCAATGCTATCAGCTTTGTGCCGCTACATGTCCACAACAGATGAGGAAGAAGAGCCTCCCATCCCCCTTCACCAACCGCCATGGATGTATAGCAGTTTACACTTCCAACTTGGTTGGTGTGTTTTGTTTTAATTTTGCATTGAATTAAAACATACATCTGTCTCATTTTACTTTATTATTTTTATTTTAAGTTTTAGATTGTTTGAGAATCGGTAATGTCTGTCCCCTGGTCTGCTTACCTCAGTTAAATAAAAGGATCATAAAAATAGTGTGAATCCTCATTTATTGCAAGTATAGAAGGATTGTCAACTTGATTAGTCATGGTCTGAATCTATTCTCCTACACTGGGTAGCGGGTACTCAAGGTTTAACTGGTAAGGTGACTTTGGATCACTTTAGGTGAGGTAAGTAATGAGGCTCTCTGGTATCTCCATATTGGGGTTGCTTGGTGTTTTGGGTAGTTTAAAGTTTAGAGACAACTCTTTGTCTCTCTTGTTCAATGGCTTCTCATTGTCTCCTGGTGATGGCTGACGCTGTGGAAATACTTTAGTTGGGCTCTTAATTATGATGTTGATTCACACTTCAATCTGACTTTGAGACAAAGCTTGATGATAACTGGAAGTAGAGCGTCTCCCTTCTACAGCTGAGGTCTTTTCCCTGGCTTTCACCCTCTTGAAAGGTTACAAGGCTCACCCCAGGACATCATTTAGGCAGAAAGCTGTATAATGCCCCTTAGATTCACAGAATTAAAAGGCATCTCAGCTAGGTTGCAGCAATTGCAAATACGTCCTTGATGTGGCATGAAGGCCTCTGTGGTACCTCTTCTCTCACTAAATTGTGGGGATTGATAGGTTTGTACTTCCACATTGGGTGTCCAAATGTAACTCTGCATCTCTTTAGGTATAAAATCATGGAGGGTTATCTGAATCTTTCACAAGCACCAGGAGTAAAGAGTGGCGCAACTCTAAATAATTTTTAGTGGCATTTTAAAGTGTTATCTTGACATCAAAGACCAGCATGGCCTTAGCCCACAGTTATACCTGGGCCTCATGGTATAATCAGTTGGAGACCTTGATAATAATCTCGTTTTTTTTAACTGAATGGTCATAAATTTAGCCTTCCTAACTTGCCATACATTTGAGACTCCCAAATTCTTGTAAACCTGCATTTTCCACATCAGCAAAGGTACATTGCTCCTCAGGTAAGTTGGGCATGATCAGATCTCAATTATGGTCATCTGATCAATTAATCATAGCAGTGGTTCTAAAAAGGTTATTGGCTCCATGCATGGTCATCTTGAACATTTTCATGAATGACTGCACATTCCATGCTTGTCAAAATTATGAGACTAACCAAAAAAATTTCTGAAATCCTAAGTAGAAGCTTTCTAATATGGATGTCATTGGTGCAGCACTAATCTGAAGCCCTGAATTACATGCATCAGGTTGACTCTGTTCAGGGGCTGGGTCTCAATATAAGTAGCCAAAGCAATGATTTTGGTACTGAATGAGTAGGTTGATGCAATGGTTCTTGAGTAACATCTTTTTCTGAGGGTTCTTCTCTGGATAATTTTGAAAAAACAGGAGGCATGGTTTGATGAGAGCATCAAAATTTACCATCCTGCATCTCACCTTCAATTTGAAGCTCCCAAGTGGCATAGTTATCCTTCTCATGAAGGCATCACTGCTTGAACTGTTGCAATTCAATTATTCTTCTTTGAATGTCACACACTAGCATGCATAAACTTCAATTACTCTTGTGAGAATCTCCATGTTACAAAGCTCTTGAACATGATTCTATAGCTATTTGTTCAACTGAAGGAGATCTCCACTAACTCATTGGAGCGTCAAAGCTAATCCTCTAAATCCTTGAATATCCTGCTACAGGACTGTTTGTTAAGTTCTGATTTGTTGCTACTCAGATAGAAGGTGATTGATGGTCTTGATGTTGCTTCCCAAATATTGTTTGGCCACCCCAGTTCATGTTGGGTGTATTGGTATCAGGTTCTGGTGGTTGACAAAATAAAATAAGCATTCCAAAAATTATCAATCCTGGCTGATCACCATGAAGATAAACTTGGCAACCCTTCCCAATTAAACATGTTTAAAATTGACACAATAATCAAGAAATTGCCCTGAAAATGATATCTAAATTCGCTCTAAAAATCCCATGGGCTAATGGCAACTATAAGATTACCCTTGATTTATTGCATTCAGCTATTCACCTGAGTGTGAAATTTATATTCCAATGATCAAAATTTGCATGATAGCAATTGCACATGGACAGCTTAAAAGGAAGTACCTAGTGCTATCAGGAGGCCTGTCAACATCCCAATTAGAGATACATTATTAAGTGGGACCATCTAGTACTAAAAAAAGAGATACATTATTAAGCATAAAATGATGCTAATTTCCCAATAATAGTATTTTGTCAGTTGTAAGATGAAACTCAATTTGGGCTGACCTTAGGACAATTTATAACATTTGAGTTGCAATTTTTGTAACTGAAACCTTACCAAATTTGAAAGTATTTTTCCAACATTAGACCTAGTAAAAGGTCATTGTTGTATCAAATTTTTTGAACCAAACTGAGGTGTAAAATAATATCTGTGGAAAATTATGTGCTCAAAGTATGGCCAGAAGATGCTCTAGAGGTATAAGGTATGGGCACTTGCCAAGTAAAAGATCATCAAATTCATATCCTCTAATAAAAAGATATTTTCTTAATTCTTTTTTAACTAGTTATTTTATCAGAGTTGGTTTTTTATAAAAGTGTTGAAAAGCTCTTAGGACAAAAGAAACCAGCTTGTATATTTTCCTGCATTAGTAGAAGTTCCCAAATTTTTAGGCAAAAATTAGCCCAAGATGACCAAAAGAGTCATTTAATTTTAGATAAACCTAGTGAGCTTCTGAATGGCTATTATATCATTAGACACTGGCAAAAAATCAAGGTTATTTCAGCAAAACTTCTTCCAAGTTATATGTTTAGGATGATATTAACAAATGAACAATCCTCATATGTTTAACAAGTGGTGTTCACCCAAACCAATTAGTACACTTTTAATTGGAACCACCAAAACAAATTTTTTATTTAATAAAAATAACATAATGTATAGCCGTAATCATGAGGAGGAGTTGGATATAATTAACTCCATCAAATCGAGCAGTGATTGTTTTATATGGACCCTTATATCCAAAATATAAAAATATATCTTTTTCCATAAAAAATGATCATTTTTGTGGAAGTACAGTCTTTAATAAGTTAAAACAAAATGATCAATCTGATCTGGATAAACCAGAAGAAAACGCAGATAATGGTGGAAAATCCTCTGGTATAAAACCTTTATCTAAGGTTATGGCAATTGCAACTGTGCCAAATTTAAGCACACACAAGATCCTATTTTTGCTTAATTGTCATGTGTGCCATTCTAATGAGAGAAGAGATAACGCTTTAGCCAGTGTTAAATTAGGCTAAGTTAACATTATATAAACTAAAATTTTATCTATAATTGGGCAGGATCAGCTGCAGTCCCATGAGAAGACTCATATCCTATGTGTGAACTTACAAAATTGGCATATTATTATTAAGAAACATCATATAATCGCCTTATGCATCTGTTCCCTACCATGAAAATCAACTAATTTAATGAGTTTGGAACTTTTGTTTTAATAGGGCTTCCTGACAAGGACATAATCAGCACTAACAAAGTTGTTTCAATGGTTGATTTATGTATCTTGACCAACATCAAGAATAGTCAAACTCAAGTGTATTTTAAAAAGACCAGAAAATATTTGCGCAAGATGATTTTGACCTAGGATAAGCTAAAGATGTCATCCACACTATCAATGCTGGAGATCACAAACCAATTCAATTATGCCTGATAAGAGCTTAAAGCATCAGAAGAAGCTGTTTCAAAGAAGAATAGAGAGCTTCTCAATTGTGGCATGCTAGTGTCAACAAAAAGACCTTTTTTTCAAGAAAATTTTAGTAGAAAAGAAGATGGAAGCATCTAAGTTGCCCTTGATTACCAGAAACTAAACACCAACACAAAAAAGGACTTGTATCCTTTGCCACAAATTGATGATGCCTTGGACAGGCTAGGGGGTGTGAATTTCTTCTTTGTGATGGACCTCATTAATGGGTATTGGCAAATCAAAATGCCCAAAGAGGAGCATGAAAAATGTGCAATTATAACCCAAGAGGGCCTATTTCAGCCGGCAAGGATGCCTCAAGGTCTATACAAAGCGTAAGCTACTTAACAGAGAGCTTTATACAGAGTTCTAGTAGATTTAAAGTTGTCATGTGTACTAGAGTACCTTGACAACATCAGTGAGCAGTTGCACTTTTAATGACCACCTGGAACATTTAAAAGAGGTTTTCAGAAGGCCATCAGATGCAAACTTAAAAATCAAGCCCAGGAATTGCCAATTCTTCAAAGATCAGCTGTAATTTTTCTACTATGTAATTGAGAAAGGAGGACTTCAGTCCCAACCCTTTAAGTTAGATCTCTTATCCAAGATGTAATGGTTCAAGTCAAAGTGTGACATTTAAGTTCATAGGCATGATTGTTTACTATTGCCAATTTATTGCTAATTTTGCAAAACTTGGAGAAACGCTTTTTCATCTTCTCAGGGACAAGGTTACATTTTACTTGTAATATGGCTTGTCAAGATGTATTTAATCAGCTTTGATTGGCACTATTGTGGTCCCTGTCCTACAATATCTGGACCTTGATTGCAAATTTATTGTCCATACTGATGCATCAATTATGGAATTTGGAGCCGTATTATCTCAGATAGGGTAGGATGGTGAAAAACATCCTGTTGCCTTTGCTAGTTGGACCTTATAGTTCACTAGAGATGTTAAACACTGACAGGATGGAAATTTTAGGAAGGCATATATGCTTGCAAGCAATTTTGGGTCTATCTTCATGGCACTCACTTCACAGATGTTACCAATCATGCATCTTTATTGTGTTAAACAACTTGAGGGAGCCTGAAGGCCAATTAGCCCTCTGGGCGTTGAAGCTTCAAGCCTATACTTATACAATTGAGCATTGTGTGGGGGTAAAGCATCAGAATGCCGAGTGCCTATCCCAACTGCCCATTATTGCTACACTTAGTTTTCCCGCTGATGAGTTGTTTAAGAAAATGATCAGTAGAAAGTACCAAGTTGAGCACAAATCAGTCCAAAAAATTATTATTGGACTTATAAAAAGATACAATATCCAAAAACAGGATACTTTACAAGATCGTTGAGGGCAAAAAGTATACTTATATTACCATTGGCCCAAACAGATGTCATAATGGCTGCCCATAAGGCCATAGGGCATGGTGAATTTAAGAAGTTGAAGGAGCATCTGAAGCAATTTTATTATTGTGAGTCAGTGCATTTAAACATCCAGGAAATGCTAGAGTGCTGTGAGTATTTCAAGGCGAGAAACTATTTAGAAAAACTGTCCCTTGGTCAGCGTACCTTGAAACTATTTAGAAAAAGACCATCTTATCAGCTTGTTTATCCCAAGTTTACCTGACATACCATATATATTGATGTTGTCAAGCCTCTTCCCACAAGCAATTTAAAGGCCAAGTATGTTATCATGGCTATAGACCACTTGACTAAATGGGTTAAAGCTAAGGCTATCTGGGAAGCAGGAGCAGCAACTACAGCCAAGTTCATCCTTGAAAAGACTCCCACAAACATGGATATCTTCAGATCATCCTTACAGATGGTGGAACTAATTTTACCGCCCATATCCTCACTAAGCTCAACCAATTAATGGTATTAGGAGGCATGATTTCTTGTTTCCTACCATCCCAAAACCAATGGTATGATTGAGCAAGCCAATAAGATGCTAGTGAATATCATCCAAAAGTCAACTTCAAACAAACTATCTAAATGGAGCACCTATCTGAGTTCAAAATGTTTGCATACAACATCTCCTATATTCAGCTAAAAGGATGTCACAATTCAGTTGTTATATGGAGACATCCTACCCTACCATCTCTACTATATCTGGTCTTAAGGGGATCCTGGCAATAATAATTAATCTCAATATGTCAAGAAACTTGCTGATACCCTAAGAAAATTACAAGCATGAGCCTTTGACAACAGTTCTGCCATGAAAAACCCCATCATGAAAAGTATATGAAAAAGTGCTACAATATGGCTTAGTTCAAAGTAGACAATGAAGTTCTTTTTTGCAACACCCACAGATTGGGATGATTATAGAAGTTAGATCGCATATGGTTGGCCCATTTTGTATTATCAAGAAGACATCACAACTCATCTATACAATTAAGTAAGTTAGGACCAGCCATATATACAACTGTGTTCACACAAAGTTTATATGATGATACAATAAGTTGGTTATTTATGGAATATATATAATACTAGCGGAGTTACCCGTGCTTTGCTACGGTGTCTATAGAATTTCAGGTGATTCGAATTGATTAATTTAGATTTTATATATAGTTAAGCAATAACTACTCGGCCAAATCTAATTGCTCAATCGAAGCAACCAAAACCACCAACCACTCAGCTAAAACTAACTAAACTTATCAAATCAACCAAAAACTAATCACCCCCAAAACTAAATTGTATCCTATTGATTCGACCAAAAACCATCAACCCACTCGGTCAAGTAAAATAAATATATCAAATCAATCAGATTCGAAATTATTTTAGTTTTTATATTGGTAGATAGCTATCAATAAGTTGAGAAACCATTAAACCTATTAAAAATTCCAACCTCCAACCACTTAGCTAAAATCAATAAAGCCTGCCAAATTAACTAAACCATCAATCACTTACCTGAAACTATTAAGCCTATCGAATCAACCAAAAAATAAACCACTACTCAGCAAAAACCAATTACGGAACTTACAACAGCCAAAAACTACCAACCCCTTATCAAAACCTATGAAAAAATCGAATTAAATGAATATGAAAATACCCAGCCAAATTGCTATATAATTACTATTAGAAACATATAAGTTTTAGATCTTATATAGAACTATTATTAAAATTTATATGATTATATGAAAAAATACATATTAGCATTCCGTTCCCAAACTTTATAGAATATTTGTGCAAAGTTTGGTGATTTTTGGTTATTTGCTCGAGATAATGCATCCGGTATAAATAAATAAACAGAATGATAGTTTTGTAAAGAAAAGTTTGGCTAATTCTTGTTGATACCCAGTTTAGCACAGATTTGTTTTTGGGCTTTAAGTTTACCTGATGATCCTAATCAATTCTTTTTAATATTTGTAGATGGTTATCGATAATATTAAAAAATCAAATTATATTGAATCAATATAAAATTACCAACCATTCAGTCATACCCAATTAAACCTATCGAATTAACTAAACCACTTAGTGCACTGATGCCCCGAACCGAGATAGCGAATAGCAAAGGCGGTCCATGGAGTTCCTGGTCTACGCCACGCGTGGAGGTTTTCCGGATTTTACCCTCCTTTCCCATACATTCGATTTCCCTTAATCGGTGCGGTATCGTCCCCAGTCGGCCCACCTCGAATAAAATACTTTTAACTAAACCACTTAGCTAGAACAATTATATTAAAAATCAACTAATCACCAACCGCTTCGTAACCAAAACTAAATGTATCGAAACAACCAAAATCACCAACTACTTACCAAAACCAATTAAATTATCGAATCAACCAATCACTAACTTTTTATTAAAACCGTTAAGCTCAATCAACCCAAAACCACCAACCGCTCGACAAAACCATTTAAAATATCAAATCAACTAAATATCTAACTGCTCAGCCGTAACTATATACTGACTACCATCGAAAATATATAGGATTTTTACTTGATACATATAAAACTTTTTTTGAACATTAAGATTAAAGTTTTTGATGGATTATTGTATTGTCATTGAAGATACATAAGTGTGCCAAATTTAAGAATTTTTTATTGACAATAAGTGTCTGAAATAGAGCTTGTAAGATTTAATTACAGACAGACAGAATTGACAGTGAGTTCAAGAAAAGTGTATAAAAAGTGATTACGCCAGGATTCGAACAACTGACCTTTTATAGAGTTGAAGTTTAGAGCCAAAAGCTGAGCTGATTATGCTAGAGGAGGTATTTTTAAAATCAATTGGACTTTTGATTCAAAGTTTTGATTTAGATAAACTTGTTAAATATCCGAATGACCACTAACCACTTAACAAAACCATTTAAAATATCAAATCAGCTGAATATCAAACTGCTCAGCTGTAACTATAGCAAATACCATCGAAGTATATATAGGATTTTCAATTGTTACATATAAAGCTTTTTATTTTACTATTAAAATAATATTTTTTAAAATTCATAAACCTTCTCAGGCATGCACACAACAACTCACTAAAGTTTCATCACAATTGGATGAATGGTATAGGAATGCATTCGGGACATACATACATATGTATATACATACACACAGACATTCATTTTTACATATATAGACTAGCATTGCAAAATAAAATAGATTAAAGTATAATAAAGATAAAAAAATATTAATAAATATAAAAAAACTAAAAATCATATATATACCAATCAAAATACATAAGTAATATTATTTAATATCATTTTCTCTCAAGGAGGGGAAAGGAATCTGGCCCTAAACACATCAGCAATTTGGGCCAAGCAAAGCTAGCAGAATCAAGCCCCATATTAACTGGCAAATTGGGCCAAAAAATGAAGCTACCTGTCAACAGTTATTGCAGACTGTGAATCTCAGGGCTTATGTTCTAGTCAAGTGGGGGAAATATCAGATTCTGGTAGTTGACTTGAAAAACAAACTCTTCAAAAGCCATCAATTCTGGTCAATTACCCTGAAGATAAACTTGGCTTACTTCCCAATTAACTGTGCATAAAATTGGTATATTAATCAAGAAAAAGCCTTTGAACATTATCTAATTCAGTCTAAAAATTCCATAGGCTAATGGCAACTATAAGATTGCCCTCAATTTATTACAATAAGTTATCCACCCATCTGTAAAAATTTTAAACTATGCTCAAAAATTGGCATGATAGCACTTGCACATGGACAGCCTGAAAGGGAGACCTAGTGGTATTGAGAGGCCTGCTGATATCACAATTAGTGGTACATCATTAAATTTAAATTGAAGCCAATTTTTCTAATAATAGTATTTTGTCAGCTGTATGCCAAAACTCAATCTAGGCTGACCTTATGACAATTTTGCACATTTGAGTTGCAATTTTTATACCTGAAAACTTCCTAAATTTGAGAGTATTTTGCCACCTAAAGACCTAATAAAAGGTCATTGTTGTATCAGTTTTAGACCAAACTGAGGTGGAAGATGATATCTGTGGAAGATCACATGCTCAAAGTGTGGCCAGGAGATGCCCTAGAGGTATAAAATACTGGCGCCTGGCCAAGTAAAAGATCATCATATTCATATCTTCTAATAAAAAATTAAAGCCTCTTAATTCTATTTTATCTGCTTACTTTATCAGAGTTGGTTATTATTAAGAGTGTTGACAAGCTATCAGAACAAGAATCAGCATCTTGTATCTTCTCTGAATTGGTAGATGTTCCAAAAATTCATAGAAAAAATCAGCCTGAGCTAACAAAAGCATCATTTTATCCTAGATAAGCCTGATGAGCTTCTGGATGGTTGATATACCATAAGTCAATGGCAAAAGATTAAGGGTATTCTGGCCAAACATTTGCACAATTATATGTGCAAGGTTATAATTAACTGGAAAGTGATCCTCAGATTTTAACAACTGGTCAAGTGCATTAACCACCCCAGCCTGATAAATTTTATCTCCTGGAGTGACATGGCTACATTTGACCTTCTCTCTGAGTTGAGTCATCTATTAATCCATTTGTGGGTAACTCTACAGTCTTCCAAGGCTTAATATCTTATGCTCAATACATTCTGATCCAAATGATTATTAAGTTTATCCAAATGTTGTGAAATTTGGACACTAAGGTTATGGTTGTCATCAACTGCCTGGAAGACACCTTAGAACCTGGTTTTTGAGCTACCTAAGCAGGTCTTGCAGCGCTTCCACATTTTGTTGATTTCTGTTAAACAATTCCATGATTAGGGTATGGTGATGAAAAATGGCCAGTTAAGAGTTTTGTATGGTGGGTTGAGTAACCTGTAACGCACTGGCTCCTTCCAATGAGCCACGAATGAGTTGGGCAACAGGATCCATGTTACAGACCATAGGGCTGACAGGGCTCCTGATACTACTCTCCTTGTGCGCGCGCTACAAGATTGGACAAGCACCCCCTGGAAGACAGTTGCAAATATACTTAACCCCAGCAACATGCCTTGACTCCAAGACAAGGTATAAAGGGAGGCAATAGCTCTCCCAAGCTCACTCTCAAAGTCCAATTCTTGTTGATTCAAGCCAAACATGGCTGCAGTTAGGCAATATTTTAAATAAACTCAAACTGTAAATATATGAATTTTAAAGTTCTTTTATTTAATATTGGCCAGGTTGATAGAAAACAGAACTGAGAAGCCTCCAGCTCCCAGTTCCTTCCCTATATTCACATGCTACAAGCTAATATAAAATATAACACAAGCTTATGGTGCTAATCTGACTAATGCTTGGTGTAAACCTTACAGCAGGATCGCGGAATCCTCACTCAATGGTTCTGTGCCAGTTCCAATTCTCAACAGTTCCGCACCAGTTCCATTTCAAATTCCAAATGAACCGCGAAACTTCCAAGCACCTGTTCCATTCCATTCTTGATTCGAATCCAAATCGAATCTTGAAACTCCCCATTTTACCTGATTCTCGTTTTTCCTCGACTTGGACGCCCATCTGGCTCCTTGGCCTACTCCAAGCTCCTGCCCCTTAGGCGTCCCTGCCAGGACCAACTCCCCCTCCTCCTCCATACATCCAGACACAGCCTGCCCTGTCTTACCAAAGATCAGGGCAATGTGATGCTGAGGATAAACCTCAACCGTCACATCACCCCCCTAGACAGAAAAAACTCTTGGATTTTCTCAGGACATCGGGCACAATCCCTAGCTGACTGCCATGTGGACTCCTCAATAGGATGACCCACCCAACGTACCAAGAATGAATGACATCCTCTCACCACTTTGGTGTCAAGAATCTCCTCAACTTCATACTCCTTGGCTCCTTCTCCAGCTGGGAATAAAGGGAAGGACTTTCAGGTGGCTGGCCAAAGAATGGCTTGAGCTGCGATACGTGCAACACTGGATGAGCTCTTGACCCTTCTGGGAGCTTCAGCTCAAATGCCACCTCGTTCACTGCCCTCACTACCTGATATGGGCCCAACGCCACTGGCCCCAATTTCCGGCTCCTTACAGGCAAGGCGTAGTTCTGAGCATTCACCAAGACCCAATCACCTCTCTTAAAAGCTCTACCTTCAGATCTATGCCAGTCTGCCTTCCTCTTATGAGCTGCGACTGCCACCACCAAATTCTTCTTCAGGAGCTCCAGGGTGTCACGGGTATCTCGTGACAGTTCATCTGCCGCTGGATTCCGCCCTTGCTCCCTAGGCCCCATACCCTCTGGGTGTTGGCCGTGATTTGTGAAAAATGGGGTCATACCCGTGGATGAATGCTTATGATTGTTATAAGCAAATTGAGCCAGCTTCACCCAATATACCCAGTCATCCTGCCGCCCTGAAACATAGCACCTCAAATACTGCTCTAATATCTGATTTACTCTCTCAGTTTGGCCATCTGACTGAGGATGATATGCTGACAAATGGCAAGCCTTGATCTTTAGATTTCCCAACATGTGGAGCCAAAATTTAGATGTAAATTGCGGACCCCAATCTGACACAATCTCTTCAGGCACCCCATGTCTGGAGAAAATCTCATTTACAAAAATCTGTCCTGCCACTTTTGCAGAAATGGTCGACCGACAAGGGAAAAACTCTGCATATTTAGTTAAACGATCCACCACCACCATCAAAGCATCCATCCCCTGTGACTTGGGCAGTCCTGTGATGAAATCCACACTCACTGAGGACCATGGCCTAGAAGGAATTTGAAGCGGCTTCAATTTTCCCCCGGTGCCACCCATTGGGCCTTTGCCCTGGCGCAAACCACACAATGTGAAACATACTTCCGCACCGCCTCACCCACACCTCTCCATGAATAGTGACGGCGAACAAGATCTAACATCTTCTCTTGACTGGGATGACCTGCCAGAGGATGGTCGTGATTAGCTGCCATTACCTCTTGTTGCAGACTCTTCACCGGGACCCAAATCCTTCCCTCATGGTGTATGATACCACCCCGAACTGAGAATCCCCGCATGCCCCCTGCTTGCCTCACCTTCCCCTGTCTCTTCTCTTATCCGTTGGCCCAGCTCACATCTTTGCTGTGCAGTCCAGATTCTTCCTGCCATTCCATCTCTCCAGCCCTGGATTGTTGCAAACAAGTTCTGTGGCAACATCATGGCTGTGGTGAACTTCCTCAACTCCTCATCAGAAAACACCAGTCCAGAATCACGGCTCAATAAATCTGGCAAGATATTTTGTTTTCCTGGCTTGTATTCAATCCGCAGGTCATATTGAACCAACTCTAAATGCCACCGGGCCTGCCTCTGGTTCATCAGGCGTGGGGACTTATAGTATTCTAAGGCTCGATGGTCCATTCGGATGACAACCGGGTGCCTGGCATACAATAGGTGGTGTTGCCACTCCCCTAAGGCTGCAACTATTGCCAAAAGTTCCTTATCGTAAACTGGATAGTTGGTTTCAGCTGGTGCCATCTTCCGACTGAAATAACAGACAGGATGTTCAACCCCATCTTTACCCTCCTGCAATAACACAGCTCCAAGTGCAAAATTTGACGCGTCAGTCTCTACCACGAATGGTTTGTTTGGGTCAGGGTGTGCCAGAACTGGGGCTGTCAGCAAACTCGTCTTCACTTGCTGAAATGCCCTCTCCTCAGCCTCCCCCCAAATGAATGGCACGTTTCCCGTCAGTCTTGTCAACGGCACAGCCCATTGGGCCAGATCCCTAGAAAACCTCCGCACGAAATTCACCACCCCCAAGAAGCTTCGCACTTCAGTCCTATTCCCAGGAGCCTTCCATTCCCGCACTGCTCACAACTTATCAGGACAGATTGCTATACCTTCTTGGAGGACCACGTTTCCTAGGAAGGACACCAATTCTTTATTGAACTCACACTTGGATGGCTTCAACTTCAAGCCCGCGTTCCTAACCACCTCCAACACACTTCTCACATCCCTCACATGGTCCTGTACCGATTTGGAAAACACCAGGATGTCATCCATATAGGCAACACAACACCTACCCACTAAGTCCCCCAATACATGATCAATCATGCGCTGGAAAACTGCAGGGGCATTGCATAGGCCAAATGGCATAACCCTGTACTCGAAGTTTCCCAGATGACATTTGAATGCCGTATACCGCTGGTGCTCAGGGCGAACAGGAATTTGATTAAAAGCGTCCACCAAATCCAATTTGGTGAACACCCCACACCCGGAGATCATGGGCAGAATGTTCTCCATGAGTGGCATTGGATAGGGATCAGGTTCTGTTACCTCATTCAGGCGTCAGAAATCAACACAAGGACATAACTCCCCCCTGACTTGGGAACCAACAGGACTGGCGAAACCACCGGCGACTTGGAGGGCACAATCAAACCCATATCCAGCATCTTCTGGACATAACCCTCCAATGCCTCTCGGGCCCGGGGATTCAACGGATAGACTGGACAGCCCTTTGGTAACTCAGAGCCTTCCTTAAACTGGAAACCAAATGCAAAATCCCCTGTAGGTGAAAAAGGCGCATCACCTTTAGGCTCAAACACCTCCGCGAAATCCTGATACTCCCTTGGCAATCCTTCCGCTGACACACTTGAGGTGATTCCACCCATGTGCTTCACCAATGAACCTTGGGACTGAAACGTCCATTCAAACGACCCCTGGCCTCTAGGCGACAGCAGAACCCTCTCTCTCTTCACATCAAACTGTGGATGGACATGGTGCCACCATCTCATCCCCAGCACCACAGAATGTGGCAGGTGAGCCACGGCGTGAAACTCCTCCCTGAATACCTCCAGGCCTTGCCTCAACAGGACCTTGGCCTGTACTCGCCATGCCACCGTTCTTTTGGAGGTGTCTGCCAACTTCACCCATCCATCCTTCTGTAATGACAATCCATGGCTTCTTGCCCACTTCTCCTCAACATAATTCTCCCAGCTCCAGTATCAATCAAAGCTAGAACTTCACCGCAATCCCTTCCTTCATCCCCCACGAGCACACTGATGGGCAAAATCAGATAAGGATAAGATGAAGTAAGCGGTTTATTTTGAGGTACCGGATTCACCAGTTTCTTGCAAAAATTATAAGGAGCCTTCTTATTTTGAGCCTCAGGATCCTGAGTGGTAATCCCAATGGGAATCCTTGTCTCTCTCACCTCCACCATACCCTCAGGATTCCCTTGACTCTTCTTCCCTTCCTCCACATAGCTAAACCCCTTAGTACCATATATGGGCTCGGAACCTGCCCTTCTTCCACCACTCTGTCCTCGGAATCCCACTGGGGTTCACACAACTTCTTGACGGGCCCGTACCAAACTCAACTGTCATTCTACCTGCAAGTCCAAACCCACCTCTTCCTCCAACGTCGCTGCAGGTTTCACTGCCGCCATTGCCAATAATAGATCAGCTTGCAAGTTTTGGCGAAACATGCGTGGAAGCTGAGTCTCAGGTGCCTTTGCTGCTCTTGCCAATGCGCGGAACATCTGGCCATACTCCTCCACTGACTTCTTCCCTTGACCACACTGCAGTAAAGCCGCCCAGGCTGAATCCTGCGTATATCTGGACATGCTGCACGATCAATCCAATCCAGACATTCCTCCACTGATACAGGTAACCCTGACCGCTCTTCCAAAAGTTCTCGCACCCAGTTGGACTGCTTTACTGGAAGTGCCAACAGAACCTGACTTAACTGCAAGGCAAACGAATCCTCCCCACCCGCTGCCTTTGTCAAACGTCCCTGAAACTGAACTCAGCTAAACGTCTGGTGGATCAGTTCCAAGTCTTCCAATTTCAAAACCGTGGGAATTCTTCCTTCGTCCTTCCCAGGCCCTACCACTTTCCCACCATTCCGGGACACACTCCAAAACCCGGTATAATTCATGAAGCAAAAAGGCGGTGGAGAATATCACCATCAAGAGTGTTGCAGTATGATTATACCACTTTGGAAACACAACTTCTTCTGGCACCTCTTTTGTTTGCCACCACAACGACAGGAAAGTAAATGAGTTCTGTTTAATGTAACACACTGGCTCCTTCCAATGAGCCATGAATGAGTTGGGCAACAGGATCCATGTTACAGACCATAGGGCTGACAGGGCTCCTGATACTACTCTCCTTGTGCGCGCTACAAGATTGGACAAGCACCCCCTGGAAGACAGTTGCAAATATACTTAACCCCAGCAACATGCCTTGACTCCAAGACAAGGTATAAAGGGAGGCAATAGCTCTCCCAAGCTCACTCTCAAAGTCCAATTCTTGTTGATTCAAGCCAAACATGGCTGCAGTTAGGCAATATTTTAAATAAACTCAAACTGTAAATATATGAATTTTAAAGTTCTTTTATTTAATATTGGCCAGGTTGATAGAAAACAGAACTGAGAAGCCTCCAGCTCCCAGTTCCTTCCCTATATACACATGCTACAAGCTAATATAAAATATAACACAAGCTTATGGTGCTAATCTGACTAATGCTTGGTGTAAACCTTACAGCAGGATCGCGGAATCCTCACTCAATGGTTCTGTGCCAGTTCTGATTCTCAACAGTTCCACACCAGTTCCATTTTGAATTCCAAATGAACCGCAAAACTTCCAAGCACCTGTTCCATTCCATTCTTGATTTGAATCCAAATCGAATCTTGAAACTCCCCATTTTACCTGATTCTCATTTTTCCTCGACTTGGACGCCCATCTGGCTCCTTGGCCTACTCCAAGCTCCTGCCCCTTAGGCGTCCCTGCCAGGACCAACTCCCCCTCCTCCTCCATACATCCAGACACAGCCTGCCCTATCTTACCAAAGATCAGGGCAATGTGATGCTGAGGATAAACCTCGACCCGTCACATAACCCAATAAATTATGTCCCATATGAGATGGACTATTAGCTTTTTCTAGTATTTGACTATGCCTCAGAGGCCATAATTTTCATTTTGCTAAATCAGCTGGTCCTGATTCTGCTACTGATAAAATAACTTGAGCACTAGATCAGATTGCTCATAGCCAAAGAGCTGGAAACTCAAAGTAACATCTCCCAATTTGTCTCAGATGCTCCACAGTGGATATATAAGTCTCAAAGCTCTCAAATGGAGGAAGATACTGAAATCTAATTTCTTCCAGGGCCATTCAATAAGAGTAAGAAGATTAACATAAAGATGATTTGAAGATCCTTGCCATCTCCTCCAGCCTAAGTTAGATCCATCATAAGGTTTTAAAATTTCTTTGCATCTACAGACCTGTAGTGGGTACCACATGTGTAGTGTGAGTACCTCTTCATACTAAGTGCACAAATTATAGTTGGCCAGTCTAACTCTTTACTCTAAACCTATAAAAAATAAACTGAGTAGGCTTGATAATAAAAGCAACCCTTTATTTGAAAAGAGGTGAACAATATATATAGTTGAGTTATTTCATTCAAGCTTTAACAAGATCTTGTGATGAAGATCATCAACTATTCTACAATGAAATTATGGGAGGGACTTTTTCAAAGAAGGGGTTTAATGGGAAGTCATGGGAATTACTGCAATGCAATCTGTCAAGAATAAATCTAATAACAGTTAGGATTATACTTTAAATTTTATTTGAGGTGGGCCAACCTGGGGATAATACCACATCCATGAAGGATGAAAGGGATTCAAATTAATGGGAAAGGAGGATAAAACTGGAAAACCTCCAAGCATGGCATATGATAAACCAGAAACTCCATGGACTGCCTTGCTATTTGCTATCTCAGTTCAGGGCATTGGCGCACAATGCCAACACAGGCATAGTTATCCCCTACCCAAAGTTCCTGTACCAAAAGCAAACTCGGGGGGGCAGTGGTAGAGGGTCCATATCCTACCACTGGGGTATCCTTCCATAACAGTTAGGGTCATACTATGACTTTAAATTAAGAGTTAGAAATCAAATCAATTGATTATCTAATACTATATTAACATGAGACCAACAGCACCATAGAATGAGTTAATGGTAATCTTGTTGGCATTATACAAAATCAGATTGATGGCAAAGTGTTCAGTTAGAACCTCTTTTAGACTCTGCCTTTATATATATATAATATTTTTTATCACTTAGCTATATAGAACTCAACATTCCAGTTACTATATACACGCATCCCACAATACCCCTAATCTTATACTCATGTATTCATGAAGAGACATGAGTTCCAACAGATAACTTGAAAAGCTCAAGTAGATATCAATCCAATTATAAAATGAAGCATACTTAAACCTTATGTCCCAGAAAAGTCAAGTCTAAAACCTGATGTCCCAGAAAAGTCAAGTCTAGGAAGCATGCTAATGAGGAACAATATACCTTATCTAAATTAGACATATGGGAAATAGTCATCTATTATCATAACCATAGCTTTGGAAGGATTAATAAATTGAAGCATATGAGGAAAGGGCCCCTATGAAATTATTAAGAGGATATCTACTGATGCCTACACTATTAAAGATCCCACTAAGGGCCACCTTATCATTTAAGTAGGCTAAGTTCCTTAAGAAGGACCACCCATGCTCCAGCTCTACCACCATAAGCTCTCAATAGCTAATCTAACCTTCATTTAATTTAAAGTTCCATGATATTTAATCAAGTGGGGGAAAATGCTTTGGATGATCTGACCAGCTAACTGGATAATTGGTTAATCCTTGGCTTTATATTTTAAACTAATATGTAGATGAAAGCTTTGGTCAGTTTATGCTAAGCCAATGGTGATTGATAATATTATTTTACTAAGGATTACCCTGCCCCACAACCCAATTTTTTATATGTAGCCATCAATTGATAGTAATAAATGGCTATAATTACCTTGCCCCAGCGCCTCCAACTATAGGTAATTATAAATGATGATCAAAACCTCAATCCCCACCAGTGCTTCTTCCATTTACTTAATAACTTGATTATCTCACCCCACAGGCCTAATTGTTGCTCCACCTATTATATTATCAACTACCTTGCCCTATGCCAGTGTAAACTTGTCAATAAATTTAGTCATTTTCCTTGGCCATCCGCCAGGGTCTTGGTTCTAATAGGGTGATTACTATCATGATGAAAATTATCCCAAGGTCAAAGCCTAAGCAGCCCAGTACCTTTAATTGTGCTACTGACCAGAAATTCCTCAGTGCTATTCAGTTATCAAAAATTGTAACAAATGGAATAAGGGGTTTAGAGGAGCATATCAGGAGGAGACTATCCTTTTGGGAGGGACTTGTTTTTATATCAACTGGTGGAAAGCCTACTGCTGCTAAGAATATCCACTGCAAAGCTTTCAAGCCTCTGTCAGTATTTGATACTATGGTGTTTATCTTTTTAGTTTCTAATAAAGCCTATCTATAATAAATTGGATTTTTCTTGTGTTTCCCATGGTCACTATCTTCATATGGTACCCTGTTTATAAGTGCAACTCAACCTGTGCTGTTGGGATTTAACACCCAAGTAACAGTTTCAACCAACCTGTACCAAGGTCTAAAACTGGTAAACAGGCAATTTGGTAAAAACTCGATGGAGGGTAGAAGCAAAATAGGTTACAAAACCTGGTTTTAGGCAAACGTTTCTACAGGATATAAAGGGTAAGAAATCGAATAGATTATCTGGATCGATCCCTACCTACACAAACGCTAGCGAATCCTTTACAGTAACAAATTAACCTGACCGTTAGGGTTAAACATTTTCAACTGGGTTAACCTAACCAAATCTTATCTACGGGGCAGGTTTAGAATCGGCAGCGGGCGACTAAAATATACCCTCTACCGATACCATTATGCCCCCAATCAAAGTTTTAAAGTACTTTTACTATTAGAATAGCTTCATAAAACCAACCCCGAAAGAGGTTGGGTTGGCATTAAAGCTTGATCCAAAACCCGAGCTATAATTTCACCTAAAACTAGCTAGATCCGAATCCAACGTTAGAATACTCTTTAGAGCGGGTCATTTTTTAACGCTGATGGTAGGTGAAGGCGCATACCCTAAAACCGCAACCCATACCGTATCAAATTCTAAATTCCGCTCGGCGCGGATGAGCAACTAGTAAAGATGGCTTTGGGTTTATAATGCAATTAGTATGCCGAGTAAGATACTAAAGCTTCAGTTCCACGCCGTGTCAATAAAACCCAGCTATGGCTTCAAATTAGGGGAGAATCGATCCGTCCCACATTATTTCACCAAATTGCAAAAGCTAAGGGGCAGATCAGAGATGTGGCTATCGCGTGATGACCCCCGCCTAGCGAAAGTATCCAACCAAGTATAGTTTTAACCCAACCCCCGCCCAAAATAAGTTAAGCCAGCACGTAAAACGGATGGATGAAAAAAACTCAATAAACACTAGAAAAACGGGAGGATGTTAAAGTAAATAAGCCCGATAAACCGTTACAAACTCAACCACCCATTCCGAACCGTCGGCCTTTCACAACTTCAATCGCCACGGGCGGGATCAATTTAATTGGACGCCATCCTCGACAAATTACTGGATCGTGGTCATTTATATCGTATCAGAGAGACGCCCGTTGGCGGTGTGATACATCAAGGAAAAGGTTCAACTAAGAACCGTATCCAGTCGCTCCGCGTTGATTCAACGAGAGGAAGGGCTACGCTTGGGTGAGCCGGTAAACTTTGAGTGAAGTTGGGATCAAACTTGAGTTCGGCGAAGGGTAAGAAGCGTTCAACAAGGGGTGGTAGGCGCAGACTTCAAGTTGAAAACGAGGCTTTAAACGTTAGTTCACAATGCAAGGGATCATCGGTAGCAACCTCCTTATTTATTAAAATCATGGTATATTTTTAAGTATAGCTAAGGCATCGGCTCTAGCAACTTCACCTATACGGTACAGGACTTTGAACTAAATATGTACATTTGACAATCACTCCGTAACTTTGAGGAGGTAAAGGTAACCCAAGGCTAGGGCCACCCCCACCAAGAGCTCCAACATGACATCCCAATTGCCTAAGGGTCTAGTTCGAATGCCCCGGTAGCTCTCGGCATCAACTAAAGCAACGGTAAATTTAATGGCCAGATATGAACCCAAAAGTGGAGGCGGGCGGAAGTATGGCGAACAGAA
This sequence comes from Massospora cicadina, assembly GCA_022478985.1. Classification (NCBI taxonomy): domain Eukaryota; kingdom Fungi; phylum Entomophthoromycota; class Entomophthoromycetes; order Entomophthorales; family Entomophthoraceae; genus Massospora; species Massospora cicadina. Next base: position 71,020 of record JAKSZP010005386.1, on the reverse strand, counting down.
ATGAAGCCTCAACCTAAGCAGCCATCAAAGGCTGGCGGAAGGTCGGCGTAGGCCCCGCCTCCCATCCGCCCCAAGCAAAGGGTTAAATGCAGATAAATTTACTTTTGCTACGGCGCGACCCCGACGTCTGCGAACTGATCTCGTCTTCCCTGGAGACAGGGTTGACCAGCTTGGCCTGGTGGGCATATCGCGAATTGCGCTCCAGGACTACATCGTGCTCCTTTTGGAGAGCAGCGAGTCGTTCGTTGAGCAATGCTCGTTCCTTTTCAAGGTCCGTGGCACGCTGCGAGTCGGTTTGGGCTTGGCGCACGGCCTCTTCGCGTTGGGCCTCAGCAACCTCCATCTCCTTCTCCAAAGCCTTAATGAGGTGCTTGTAAGACTCAAGTTCCCCCTTAAGGGATGCTAGCTGCGCATCAGCCTTGTCCTTTTCCGATTTGAGTGCTGCGAACTCGTCCAAGGTTACCAAGTTGGAAGGGGGCGGTGACATGCACAGGCTTCTCTGCGCTTCCTGATAAGATTCGGTAAGCTTTGTATTCTCCTCCTGTAGGGCCTTGTTACGCTCCACTTGTAAGCTCAGCAGGTCGTTTTGTTCCTGAATTTCCCGGCGTGCCGACTTTAGAGATTTCTCAAGGCCTTCCGAGCTGGCCGTAAGCCCAGTTATCTTTCCTTTGAGCCCCTCGGAATAGACCTTTTCCGCTGCCAATTCGCTGTTGACGCCTTCCAATTGCTTGAGGCAGGTCTGACGCTCCACCTGAAGCTGAATTACTTCCGACTCAAGCCTCCTGATGGACTCTTCGGCCTTCGGAGTTTCCAAAGCAGCCTTTAGGGTAAAAATCTCAACCGCCTGTGCCTGCACACTGGATTCCAAAAGGCTCTTAGACGCTTTGAGGTCTTCACAGGAGGCAGCCATAACCTCAAGCTCAGCCATTAGGGTTGAAACCTTAGCCCTGGCGTCATCAACTTCATTATAAGGAGAGCTCGGTTTAGTCTCCAAGCGCTCGGTAGCGGCTCCGAGTTGCTCATTGAGCGACTCAACTTCCCGCTCCAATCCCAGAACCACTTGCCTAGACTTGGCTTCCGCAGCTCGCGATTCACTCAATTGGTTGGTCAGCGTTTCGCAGAGATTACGAAGCTCATCCGCCTCGGTTGTCGATGGCACGTTAAGGCCAAAGAGCCCTGATTCGAGCGCAAGGATCTGAGATTCCTTTGCCTCCAGTTCAAGGTCAAAAGTGGGGCAAGCCAAATCGGGTTCTGCTCCTTGCGCCAGGTCGTAACCTTTGATACGGGGAGGCAGTCTCTTCTCCATCTGAGCAACGGCTGATTCAAGCTCTTGCAGTTCCCGGAAGCTTTCCTCGAGGTCGCCAGATTCTTTGAAAATGACTTCTTCATCCATACGGTCCAAGTTCGACGCTGCGTAGTTCATATCAGTCCCCTGGTGGGCAAAGCGCCGCGTTTCCAGCTCAATGCGCTTAAAATCTGAGCTAAACGGTTTCCTCTCAACCTCCTCGCATTTGTTTTCCCAGGTTAGACCTTTTTGAAGCTGTCCTTTAAGCGGGGCGTTCTCTTCGAGAGATGCGTGGGTAACCCCTTGAATGGGGTTCGTTCTGAGGCTGGAGACCAGCTCCTGGAGCTGTACTTTTTCTGCGAGGAGCTCATTTAGCTGGAACTGCAACTCCTCGTTGTCCTTCTTAAAAATGGCGTTCTTCTTATCAAGAGCAGCGGACTTGGCCAGCTGATGCTTGAGGTCGGTTTCAAGCTGCCGATTGATTTCGCGAGCCAGAGCCAAATCGCGCTCAACAACAGTTAGGGTTTGCTCATACTCCTCAACCACCGGCTCGATGACCTTGTGGAATTCAGAGTGGGTGGACAATTCCGACATGACACCGGAGGCGGTATCGGGGAAGGCGCGCGGAGGCGAGTCGCCCCTGGAGAGCGAACGGTGGCTCTCAATAAACTTGGTTTGGAGAATGCCGTACTTCCTCTTGACAAGAGAAAGATCATTTTCCAAGACCCGGACACGCTTGGAGAGGTAGTACATGGGCGCCGTGGACGCGGGGGAATCGGACGTAGGTGAGGAAGTCACGGAGACACGAGGGGAGCCCGCCCTCAAGTTTTCTAACTCCTCGGTGAGCTCTTGAATGATGGCCTTGAGAGCAGCGGGGTCAGTTACATCCTCTTGGTCCAGCTTGATATTGTTCTTGATATTACGAGCTCGATTGGCATATTTGAGTGTGTTGTAGGTTTCATTGACGTCGGCCTTGACCGGAGAGACGCACGCGATCATCATCGTGTAGCTGTTGCCGCCAATAGAATCCTGAAGCAGCCGGGTCAGTTTGGAATCTCTGTACGGTACGTGGGTGTTTTTCTTGGAGGCGTCACCTAAAGCACTAATCACGTTGCCCAGGGCCAGGAGTCCGGCGTTGATGTTGATCCCTTCCTTGGCACGGTTCCCAATAGCGCCTGTTCTCTTAAGCTAAAGCAAGTCAGCCTCGTTTAAAGGTTGAAGCTACCCTTTCCGAACCGGCCAGATCAACAAAGTGGCATTTCGACCGAAGGATGCTTTTGGTGCTGTTGAGCCCCGTCCGTTTTTGGACCAGGTTAACCGAGAATATGGCGTGCGAGCGGGAGGAAACTTGATTCATGTCAGTCGAGGCGGTCTGTCTCCGGGTCGAACCTTCAGCAAGCAGCCTAAAGTGGTGCGCTCAATTCGCCGTTTTAAGCGCAGTCGTTTACCGTGAAACTTCCTCCGGCTTTTGAACCGGGACCTCCTTAATGCCAGCCCAGATGATTTTTCCTTTATCCTCACGAATAATAACAGGCGGGCGAGGCTCGGCATCAACGAGAAGATCGATCAAGTCTTCGTTGTAGAGTTCGAGATACGAGATGGATAACCGCATCTCAACCTCGGTGGGATCTGCAGACGCAAGGGCTTCAAAAATGGTCTGGATAGCTCTAGGAATAATCCCTGGTGGATATTAGCCCAACTTTAAAAGGGATGGGGTACCGTCCGACTCGGAGTTGGTCGTCCCTGCTGTACCCATGGTATAAGTTTTTCCCGACGAAGTTTGCCCATATGCCAGTATCGTGATGTTAAACCCCTCTAGAAATGAGGTGACCAAACCATGGACGCTTCGCGAGTAGACCTGCCGCTGGTCGGCAGAATCATCGAATACGTAGTCGTAAAAGAAACGGGTATCGAGAGAAGGGAGATGGACGGAATTGGCAGCCATGGAGGTTGAGACTGCAAGCTCGGAGCTTTGCCTTCCAGGTTTGTTACGATCGAAGTTAGTGACGGGGCGCAATCTGATCGCTGATAATGAAATAATTAATAATGGAAGCAAGTAAGAAGAAGAAAACTGGGTTAGGAAAAAAGCTTACCAACTTGAATGGACGCTGTCAAGTTAACAGGGGTTCCATTAAATAGCAGAGCCAAAAACAGTTGCCGCAGAGTCCGGGCTTGGCGGCGAAAACATACTGTTAAGGGCACCAAGGCAAAGATAAGTAATGACTGAGTCTAAAATCAAATTAATCTCCAGTAAAGCCGACGACTAATCGCACAAATAAAATATTAGGTGCCCTTGAGACCAAGAAATCCTATGCAACACGAGTGCAACCCTTGGCCGCTAAATGTACTGTGAAATTAGCCAAGTTCTGTTTCGCTCGACGTGATCAGATTTAGTTAAACGATCGTCCAGTTATAAGTTATTTATACGATGCAAGTTCGTATCCAGCAGACTCCTCGATAAAATCAACCGATTCCCCAATTTTATTAAACCTTGGTTCATTAAGCGTATTAAATTATGCTCGATATTAAAAATACCAGACTTTTTAATGGCTTGAAGGTTGATTTTTGACCGCGATCGTTGCGTTAAAGTTGATCCGAGCATAATTTATTTTTGCACTAATAAAATCGATCTAATAATAGCAATAAACGAACAGTTGATTAAAGCATAGTTTATTTTTGCGCTAATAGGATTACTCCTAGTTATAGCTTTAGAAAGTTGATTAACCTATTAATTTAAATTGATATAACTTTGTTGGATGATATGAAAACTTAGAGCAGATAGCAGATTCCAGGCTACTCTAACTGTAGCAGAAACCCCAATTTATTATAATCAACTTAAGCATCATATCAGATAGAATTATATTTAACTGTATTTAAGCAGACTAGTGTCTAGATCAAATCCTCTGATATTCAACGTCACGCCTGATTCAATTATTCTCGACCAAGGATTTAAGTTTTACTGCATACAAGAACCTAAATTAACTATATGCGATCGTAAATCAATTTTGAATCTCTCAGATAATTTAAAAGTATTTTAAGACAAACTTAAAGGATGTCTAAATTTGGCTCGGTTATCATAAAACTATGATAGTTTTAAGTAAAGGGGTGTTACAAAAATTCCTTCTATTACAGCACATTAAAAAACCAATGCTATTATCAAAACATAAAATTTTGTATCAATATCACGTAGAGATTTTAAGTGATTGTCTTATCCTACAGATCCAATCATAAACAGCCAACTCTATGATCATAGATATAGGTTCATATGGTAAGATATTGCAGATTGAGTAATGAACTCAAAATTCTAGAATGATAGCGTCAGCAGTGTAGATAGCAGGGCTAGGTGAAGGGACAGGCTTTTAAGCTGCTTGGAGTCAGACGTGGTTATTTTCAACAAAAGAAAGCAAGGGGCCAGAACTGCTGGGATGACCAAGGCTTGCAGAATAAACTCAATAAAATCCTAAAAATAGTAAGCTTATTAAAATTAATAAGCAAAAAATGATAACTTGTTTATTTGAAGCTTGGTATATTTATAGGATAATAGGGTTTGTCACGCATGGGATGTTCCATGTTGGACCAAGGTCTGGATCTCCTGGAACTTCAGGAAGAGGCACATGATAAGCCATCTTCATTTGTGTCATAGTAGTCTTCCAGAATTGTAGATAGCCTCTTTATCACCTTAGTTTTAATGGTATCCCAATCTCTTCTTCTTCTATCAGATAATTCAGGGGTTGATGCCTTTGCTAAGGTAGGGTCAGGAATCAAATTATTTACAGGTGGAGGAGATTTTAGTTTTACTTTATTCAATTTATCCTTATCTGAAGTGCAAATTCTGACAATGCCCCCCTTGAGATCCTGTCAGAGGGGTATGAAAGTTCTGAGGAATCACCCATGTACTCAGCTGATGACCATACCTTTATCAGCACTAACAGTTGAGTATTCTGACCCACATATATATTTAGGACTTTATAGAGTCTAGACTGAGATGTCACAAGCTTTCTAGTTATTCCTCTGGGGCAATAGTGATGAAATATTACTAAGTCCCCTGGTTGGTATACCAGCAAAGATGGTCATAATAAATTGCTTTGTTTTATTTCCTTGATTATGGTATTCACCAAAGCATCCTTGACCTGAGACTGCAGCCATAAAATCTCATTGGTTAAGGGATGCAGAATGATTTTGGAAGTTTTGGGAGTTGTCAACATCAGATAGGGTTGTAAACTAGTTGTTAAGATGGGTTCTCTGTTATAGAGCGCCTTAAAGGGGAGATATTGATCACCCTGTGATAGCTGGACTGATAGGCAAGTAGGGCACTTGAGTGAAAGTAATTCTATCATAGCAGGTCAATAGAAGCCACATTTCTCAGTATGAGATGAAAGTGCTATTAGCCCTTTCTACAGACCCATTAGTGGAGGGGCTATAGGGTGCTTCAAAATCCTGATGGGTGTCAAATAGGGCAGTTAATTCTCATATCATCTCCAAGGGAAATTTTAGATTATTGTCAGATAGAAGACCCTTGAACTAACATTTTTTAAAGAGTTGCCAGTACAAAAATAAGGCAGCTGTTCAGGAAGTGGCCATAGGAATGGATACAGCCTTGGTCCATTTGATAAGGTGATCCATAGCCAAAATTATATATTGGTGACCATAGACTCCACTAGGCAGAGGTCCTATAATATTAATGCTTACCATATGAAAAGGGGCTAAAGGAGCAACTACTTGGTATTGAAACCTTGGATTGAGCTTATCATTCTGGTGACAAGTGATGAAGGCATCCCAAAATATCTTGGATCAAGTTGAGCATTCCATCCTAGAAGTATTAAGATTTAAACCATTGGTGAGTTTTTCACACCACATTATGTCCAATAATAGTATTCTTTCCATAACAACATTGGTCCAATCTGAGGGGTGGAAATAAGGGAGCCACTTTTTCTATATAAATTTATAGAGCATACCATTAGTTAATTGAGTATTGACCACTTGCCATCTAGGCTTACTTTGGATTTTAGAAGTTTCTAATGACTATAAATCATAAAGCCCAATGAGGTCATATAAATGGTCCTCCTTAGTGGATAAGGCTGTCTATACTGGTTGTCAGACAATTACAAGTCCAATGTATTGATAAGGGTGGTTTTGAGGAAAATAATAAAAATAATGGCCTAATGACCCAGGTCGATTCCCAGAGGAAACCTTAAATTGGGGTAATACTTCTATTAATACTTGGGCAAACAAAATGAATTCAGGCAGTCAGATTGCCCCAAATTGTCAGCTGAATCTGGGAAGTTCATCAAAGGCTCCTCTCCAGGCCACTTCTAATTTAGTACAGCCCACACCATGGAAACTGGCAACTTTTATAGGGTCAGAGGGGGTCCAACAAAGTACAAAAATTTTCCAGCCCATTGATTGGGTAAAATAATTAAAACCTTATTGCATTGAATTATCTTACCTGCCCTCCACTGGCCATTTCATCAAAGTGAAGTGAGTCTTCTGAGCTCCAATAGGTCAAATCTCAATATTTCCTAATTAAGACTTTACTAAGCAATCCAAACTTTGAGCCTCCACATTTTAAGTACTAAGTATTGACTTATGAAGAGGGTTTATTCTTTATCCCATCATTACTACCTAATAAAAACTTAAAATACTCAATCTTTTATATTAAATATAAGTTTTATTATTTTAAACTAGTGGTCATAAACCCCCTTCACATATTTCAGCAGTTAAGAAAAATATTTCTCCTGCTATATTGTTGAATCAGGGATTATTTAGCACCTGCAAGCTCACCCCCTACTCTGATTCCAACAATTGGTGCTCACTACAGGGGGCCCTTTATAACACAATAAATTTTATTAAAAATGGAGCTTGGTGGGGAAACTACCCCTCACAACCTCCCCACTTCATTTGAGTCTAGGGTCGCTATATTAGAATTACAGCTAGCTAATGCCTTGTCCCGACTTAAAGAGCTCAAGTTGCACCCCTCTCATGGCCTTTATGGAGCCTCTCCCACCATATACCAACCCCTTTCAAGGACAAGTTTATTCCAGGTAAGGGCAGTATTGCAACCTACCTCTTTGTGTACAAACCTGCGATGGAAGGAGCAACTGACCAGCAAAAACTCATAAACATCTTTTCCTGCTTGAGTCATATGGCTCAGGAGATAATGGTTCCCACTATGGCCACTCTTACCATCTGAGTGGAGGTGAAACAAGCACTTATTGATGAATTGGATCCCCACAGAGTTTACAATAGCAAAAACAGGCCTTTATGTGATTTAGCCTGCAAGAGGGAGAATCAATCACCTCTTTTGTTGAGTGATTATATAGTAAAGCTCAACCTCTGTTGCTTGCCAAACTGCTACCTCTAGATGATGCCATTGCGGATATTATGGCTGGCTTGGCGTATCATCCCCATTTATCAATGCATATCTTTGAAGTCAAGCACACCTTCCAAGTATTACAGATAAAAAAGCGGCTCTGCTAGCAGTGGCTGATTTTCATGAACTTGAAACTTATGCAAAAAGCTACGAGGAGAGAATCTACTTTAAACTATCCAGCCACTTCAATGGATATCTCCCTATGTAACCCTGTTTCCGCAGAGCTGCCACTATGAGATGCTCCTCCACCATGTGAGGATAGCCCAAAAATAATGGTTGTGATGGGGCTGTGCTCCCCTTTGTCTTCAGCTCAAAAAACTCAGTTGGTGAAAGTAGTTATCCCTTTGCCTTGCCCATCTTTTTCTTCAAAGCAGCCTTACCAAGTGGTTCAAAAACCTGTTCCTAATCCTAAACCCCTCTCTCAGGTGCCACTCGCCTTCAATAACAATGGGTAAAATGACCAGGTCACAAAGGCTAAACTGCCTGTTTCATAAAAGCTCACTGCCACTGATCAACCCAAAGCTGGTGTAGTTAAAGCATCAACTTCAATGACGCTACCTCTCTTGACCTTTCATCCAGCTAACTCTAGCCTGAAACCTTTCTCCATGAGGCGGCGCAAACCCCCTACTTTGAAGGTCAAAAATTGACTATGAAATTTCATCACCTCACCAAAAGCTAATAAGGTGGAGGAGCAATCCCAGGACTTACCATGTCATAAGGGAAGCCTTAAACCTACCTCCCAACTGATTGACTCCTTGACGTTCATCAATAACCCCTCCAATGATGAGTCTGAAGGGGGTGGTGAAGATGTGGATCATCATGTTTTAGGAGCTCCAGGTGATGTGGAGGTACCTGACTGATTGAACCTGGAGAGAATGGATTGGGCTAAGATCCCCCGCCACACTTATCTACGGCAAGTGTTGAGGGGTTTTGAAGTTATTGACACTGCCAGTGATGCTGACCAGCTCATCGCCACATCTATCCAATCACCCAATATGGTCATACCCTGCAGTCAATTCAAGAGAGATACCCTGAAACTGCCAAAAGACTTGCCTCTACTTTTCATCAAAAAAGGAGGTCCTCGCTCTTCCCCCCAACTTGGGTGGAACCTTAACCAAAGTGGAGGTCATAGTTAATGGAGTGCAGGGTAGAGCTATCCTTGACAATGGGTCCCTTATGAACGTTATGGCATCCAAACATATGAAAAAATTAAGCTGGCCACTGACCTCAACTATACACAAGAGTTTGGAACTGCTGGGCCAAACAACACTTGCGCCATTGAAGCCTACTTTTCTCTGCCCATTTGGTTTGGGAATATCATCTTGTCAGCTCCAGCGATAGCCTTGGCCAACAATATCTATGATATACTCATTGGTACACAGTTTATAATCAAATATGAAGGGGTTATTAACTTGAATCAGGGCTATCTCTCCTTGCTTAACTATGAGGTTCCTCTGATTCTGGCAAATGATGAGCTTAATAAAAAGATTATGCTTGCACAGGTGAGTTTCCCTTGTCCGCCTTATCCTTATATTACACCATGGCAGGACAGCATACAAAAATGTTGCTTCAATCAGTGGACGCCCTCAAGGGTATCCATTTCTATGCCTCTGAAGAGGTATTAATTAAAGTGGGTGAATAACGGGTAGTTGACACTAAGATTACCATGAAAATCCCCCACAACTTCTTATTGCATCTAACTAGCATTGATGGAGTTAGTCCTTTAGAGCCCAGAGTTTTGCTGGGCGTGTTAGACCCTGCCTATCAACGACCTATCAACCCTTCTGCTAGGGAATCTCACCAAGAAGGATATGGTTGTAAAGAACATCAGAAGATTGGAAGAGGCATGCTGATTTCCCTTGAGGAAATAAAACAAGTTCACTGTATTTGTTCTATGGCAGATATTGTAACTATCAAATTCATCTCAATCGTTGCATTTTGACTCAGATTCAGAAAATTCAGAATCTGAGTCAAATTGTTTTAAAATATTTTTAGCTCAGTCGTTTTAAGCGCTTGGTTGTGCCTTGCCTGAGTTGTAGATTAGGCTTGTGCAAGCCTAATCAATGACTCAGGTGAGCCTCTGAGGGGTGGCCTTTATAAGTCACGCCTGACAATTTCAAAGTTCACTTTGGAATATTTACCCTAGCTTTCCCTTCCTGGGGTCATTGTCAGTTGCTCCCCAGACAAGATCTGGTCAGTGAGCCCTTTTTATATCCAGAATAAAAATAAAGGTTGTTTTGGGGTTAACATACCTCACTTACTTGTTGGTCTTTTTTGGGTATCCATTTTGAGGAGCTTTTGCATGGTTGGGTCAGACCAACCACTATTCAACCCTTGCATAACCAACTCGTAGTAGACAATGTTTGGTGTGGTTGGTGCCCCAAACCTCTCCCTACTCAGTTAGGCTACTTTGGTTGCTTGTCAGTGCACCAAAGAATTATTTATTTTATGGAAGTCAGAAACTGGATTTTCTGATTGTGACAGATATTGTCATGGAAGCGGCTGATAAGAATTAGACTGGGCTCCCAGTCTGGGTGTGTGAGCACCCAGTGGAGAGCCCAGAATGCCAAGGCACAGCGGTCCATGTGACTAGAAGGAGGGGAGATCTAGTGGGGATGTGAGGAAAGTAAATGTTTATAAACATACCAAAGGACCCCAAGGCAAACCAGATGGTTGCAATGGGGGCAACCGCGAGTCTTGTGGGGGCAAACCCCCAAAGGTGGGAGAGGTGGGGAGGACAATGACTCCTCCAGGGTTCACAGTTGCTGGCCTTCAGTTATGGGTAGGTGAGTCTGTGCGCCAGAGAGGGGCGGCACAGGGCCCACCGCGCGGGCAGAGGTGCTGTCAGAGGGGAAAACTGACCCACAATGAGCGTTAGGGCTGAGCTCCCTTGGGTGGGGTACTCTGGAGCCCTCAGGTGGGTGGGATTAGCGGCGGATGAGCCAGGTGTGAGGACCTAGCTCACGGACATTGGGGCGGGGGCGCCCTGAGGCTGCTCCAATAAAGGAGCAGTCTCAGAAATCCCAACAGCAAAATGAACGGATGGGTTTGCATTAGATGAGTACACGAAAATGGACAGAGAATTGACTACATCATCAAGAGTGAGGCGGTTTACCATGGATACAATCCACCACTGCGTGGCAGGGTCGAGTGACTGGATGACCCATTTGGCAATCATCAGGATGATTACTTGGGTGGCAGTGCACTTTGCTGGATCGATTGGTGGAATAATGAAAAACAACAGGTGGAGTCCGTGGTAAGGCGTTCAGGGTATTCAGCTTTATTTTAGCACAAAGCGCGGGAAGAATAGAGAATGAACCAACAACTGTCCATCAGCAGGGCAGTTGCCTTAAGTATTGGGAGAATCACATAGTGGGGATGCTGAGGGATTGGGTGATTGGTGATCGGCGATGGGGTTTGGTTGGCTGGTAGGTGGGGGGTGGAGGGATGCCCAAAATCTTGGAAAAAATCAAAAAAAAACTTTTGAAAATTTTCCCAAATTTTTGGGGCCAGATCAGGTTGATGGTACTGATCCAGGACTTGACAATTTGAGTCAGGCTGTTTGCACAGTTCAGATTTATCAGATTTATCCCGGGGGCTGTGGCCTTAGTGCTCAGTCATCTGCAATCTGGTCCAAACTCTCAATCTGATTGCTTACACGATCTGAACTTCCCAGATCCATCCTGGGGGTAGGGGCAACTGGTCTGAGTCACCCATAACCTGGTTAGAGGCCCAAATCGAGTTCTGATCTGATCTTTGGACCCAGCCAGTCCAGACTGGCTCCATTAGCCCAGAATTTGCAGAATAGGCTCCGATACTAGTACTGGCTGTTTCTTCAAAATTTTGGTATGTTTCCCCTGGTGAGTGAGGGGTCCCAGGGGCCCGCCCATGGCCCCTGGCCTGCATAATCTCCTGGCAGGTCCCCTCTATTAATTTTACTAGGGTTGGGGAGGGGAGAGATCTGAATATCTCTAGGAGGAAGGGAAGTCACACAGTGCTCATCAACCACGTGTGCCAGGTCACTCAACTGCGACAGGGGGTCCACTTGGGCCTTTGGCCCCCTTTTGGTCTGAAAGGGATGCTGCTCCATATCCAGTTGTAGGGGCTGGTCCCCAGGACTTACAGATATGGGCTTATCCGCAGATCAATTGCTATGCACTCTACCTTCAATTCATATCTCTAATGAACCAAACCCAGATGAGCTGGATAAAGTCCAAACCTTTCTGGAGTCCTATAGCGACATCTTCTCTACCTCTGACACTGACTATGGGCACATGAAGGGTTGGACTCATACCATTGACGTTGGTGATGCTCAGCCTATCTGCTCCAAACCCTATTACAAAGCCAAAGTTGAGGAGCTACAGATGTGGACGGAGATCAAACATCCGTTGGACGCTGGGTTTCTGTGCCCTCACAAAGCCCTTGGTCATCCCATCTTCTACTGATATAAAAAATGGAGGTCATTGGGTAGTGATGGACTACCCTAAGCTGAACAACCTCACCAAACAACAGCTACCCTATCCCCAGCAATGACGCTCTGTACCAACACACTTTGTCTAAATTCTTCTCCACCATGGACTTGACTGGCGGGTATTGACAGATGTACCTTTCTCCACAGGATCAAGAGAAGTGCGCCCTTATCTGCAGCAAGGGTTTGTTACAACCCACTCAGCTACCTCAGGGGTTGTGTAATGCGCCTGCTACCTTTCAACGGGAAATGTATCACTTTTCAGGTCTTAAGCTGAGCTGTGTGGTTGTCTACCTCGATGACATCACAGTCTTTTCAAAGGCGTCCAAAAATATCTCACGCACCTAAAGGATCTGCTTCAGCACTTGCAGGCATCCAACATAAAGCTGAAGGCCTCTAAATGTACTTTCTTCCATTAGAAGTTAGATTTTTAAGGCATGCCATCTCACAAGATAAGACACAACCTCTAAAAGATAAAGTTGAAGCAATATATAAGATGCCAAGCCCAAAACCCTTCATAAAATTCAGGTATTATTGGGCTTGATGGGGTAGTAATTAATTATATTCCAAAATTCGCCCAGCTCAGCGAACCCCTCATCCGCTTCTTGGCTAAAAACACTCCTTTCCATTGGGGTGCTTAACAAAAAGCCGCTTTTTCTCCCTGAAGGAGTTGCTGCAACAAAATCCCATCCTCTTCACCCTGACTATGGCAAGCCCTTTAATTTTTCACGGATGCCTCTGACTACACCGTTGAAGCTATCTTGGTTCAGTTGGATGAAACTGGGGTTGATCATCCCATATCCTACTTCAGCAAAATGATTTTAAAAGCTGAGCGCAACTACAGCGTCATTAAGAAGGAGTGCCTGGCTGGTTTTCTCGATGCCAAATACTACCACTCTTTTATAAATGGGAAATCATTCAATATAATTACTGACTATGCATAATTTAAGTGGTTGCAGAATATAAAAGATCCCACTGGGCATTTGGCTCGCTGGGCTCTTAAGCTCCAGCACTACAATATGACCATTGAACATCGAGATGGGACGCGTCATATGAACGTTGATGGGTTGACGCGGCTGCCTGCCTTTCAACTTAAAAATAGCTAAGCAGAGAGGTTGCATGACGTCCTAATGACTCCTGATGCGTGGGCTGATGAAGATGAACCAGTACAAAAGATGTTAGCCCAGAACTCCTGAAACACAAAGTTGGAAAGTGTGAAGTTATATAAGGAAACATGAGCAACTTGGTTGCCTAATCTTCAGAAGTCAGAGCGGGTACCTGTCATCCTAGAGACTCACACTATTATGGGCATGGCGGAGTACACAAAACCTATGAGTGGGTAAAAGAGCAGTACTACTGGGAGGGCATCATGAAAACCATAACTGAAGTCTTGGATGCCTGTATGACCTGTAAAAAACAATACAGCTTCAAGACCCAATATCAGTATCAACTCACAACGCCCCAATAACCTTTACACCATAAGTTTGGATGTGGTAGGTCCTCTACCTCAGACCACCAGCGGTAATCATTACATCTTGGTCAGAATCGATCATTTTACCAAATGGGTTAAAGCTGCTCCTCTCCCCGCTCAAACTTCTAAGGCCACTGCCACCTTTCTAGATCAATATATCTTTATGCGGCATGGTGCCCCCAGTTCCTCATTTGTAATAATGGGAAAAATTTTACCTCACAAGTGATAAAACTCCTTGCCACCTTCATTTAGCACAACAACTCTTCTCAGCCCCCTATAACCCATCCACCAATGGTGCCATAGAAAGAGCAAATGGGACCTTGGTTTCTATACACTGGAAAATGGCCTACTCTGACCCTCTCCACTGGGATCTTTACTTATCCAGTGCCCTCATGGATTACCATATTATCTACCACCGCATCCTCAAGATGTCTCATTTCCATGTGTTATATAAGTGAGAACCTTGGGTGCCTGCTTTAATAGCCAAAGATGTTTTCTTCGCTAGGACTGATTTGGATCAAGCCATAAAGAAGTTGGCGCAGCACATCTCCAGCTACAGTCTAAGGCGATAAATAATTTGGCAAAAACTGTCACTAAAGAGGGACAAGTGACCAACAAGCTCCAGCCACCACTCCCTTCCATCCAAGTGTCAGACCTGGTATTCTACTACCACAACCATATCATGCCTAGAAAGGAAAAGCTTGGGTCCATCTGGGAAGGGCCTTTTTGCATCACATATAAGTGAGGGGATGAGTATTCTATTTAGTTCCTTACTTCTGGCCTTACCATTAACTGAGTACATGGACAGTTCTTGCAACCTTAATCACCCCTAACACTCTTGAAGGGGTAATATCAGACAATTAAAAGTACAATGTATTGATAAGAGTGTTTTAGAGGAAAATAATAAAGATATTGGCCAAAAGACCCTGGTTGATTCTAGAGGAACCCCTCATATTGGGATAACACTTATAGTAATACTCAGGCAAACAAAATGAATTCAGGCAGTCAGATTGCCCCAAATTGTCAGCTAAATCTGGGGAGTTCATCAAAGGCTTCTCTCCAGGCCACTTCTAATTTAGTACAGCCCACACCATGGAAACTGGCAACTTTTATAGGGTCAGAGGGGGTCCAACAAAATACAAAATTTTTCCATCCCATTGATTGGGTAAAATAATTAAAACCTTATTGCATGGACTTATCTTACCTGCCCTCCACTGGCCATCTCATCAAAGTGAAGTGAGTCTTTTGAGCTCCAATAGGTCGAATCTCAATATTTCCTAATTCAGACTTTACTAAGCAATCCAAACTTTGATCCTCCACATTTTAAATACTAAGTATTGACTTATGAAGAGGGTTTGTTCTTTGTCCCATCGCCGCTACCTAATAAAAACTTATAAAACCCAATCTTTTATATTATAAATAAGTTTTATCATTTTAACTATCTTTCATATACCCATTTCACATATTTTGGCAGTTGGGGAAAATATTTCTCCTACTATATTATTGAACTATGGTTTATTTAGCACCTGCGAGCTCATCCCCTACCATGATTTTAACAAAGAAAAACAGGAGAGAGACCATCAGCAATTTAGTGTATGGCACTGAGTCAATGAACCATCTAAAAATAATAGTTTTATAGTCGTAAAGCCACTGTGCTAATCAGCCATCAGGATCACATATTTGTTGTAACCAGCAAAGGGAGGCATGATTGGTTATTAAGTAAATTGTGTCACATAATGGAAAGGACATAAATGCTTAATGGCTAAGGATACCACTAGACCCTTGAACTTGGTGATGCTAGAGTTCTATTTAGCTTTAGAGAGAGTTTTGCTAAAATTGCAATTGGGTGGTCTATATGGTCGTTGTCATGATGTGCCAGAATGGTACCAATGGTAACATTGCTGGATTTCAGTAAAAAACAGGAATGGCTTATCAAATTGTGATATTAGCGTATATGCTTTAGTTATTCCAGTCATAAGGCATTAAAGGATTGCTGGTACAATAGCTCCCCAATGAAAGGCACATTTTTTTCTGCAACAAGTAGACCAAGGACTCCGCAAGTTTGGAAAAAGAGGGATGAATTGGTGGTATAAACCCACCATCCCCAAAATAACCTGAATGTCCCTTAGACTCTTTTGAGGGCCATCTTGTGTATGGATGTAACTTTATCTGGCAGTGGTTGATACCTTCATTGATTACTTTCTGCCTTAAAAACTACAATTTGCGCTAGGAATGTGTATTTGAGGGTTTCAATTTAAGGGTGCTGACTGCAATCAGTCAAATACTAGGTGTAAGTGATCGAGATGATAGACAAAAGTTTGGGAAAGGATGTTAATATCAATAAAATACACCAGGACACTGGATATTTTCAGGCCTTCTAGGATGCCATCAATGGCTCACTGGAACATATCAGGGGAATTGCACAGCCCTGCGGCATTTAAGTTAGTTTGAACAAGACCTTTTTAGCGGTGAGGGAGCACTTCTCCTGGTCCTCCTGGGCTATGTCTATTTTCCAGTATTCGCTAGCTAGATCCATAGTGGAAAATAACTGTGAGATAACCAGCAATTGAAGGGAATTGTCAATCCTGGTTAAAGGATAGCTGTCCTTTTGGGCAATTAAATTCAGTTTATAATATTCCATCACCATGCGATGGGTCTCATTTTTTTTCACTAACAGCAGGGGTGAAGCCAAGGGCTTTGTGAAGGTTTCAGTAGTTTAGCCTCCAAAAGTTATTGAAAATTAACAGTTACTTAGCAGCTTCCACTTTATATTATCAATAAGGCATTGTCCATATTTGTGAGGCATCTCCAGTGTCTATTTGATGAGTTACTCAAGTCATTTTCCAAAATTGTAGGGCATAAAAGAAAAAATATCAGAATATTTGGATAAGAGTTGCTCAGCTGCCTCTTGTTGGGTTTTGGTGAGGTCCATACCAATAATATGTTTGATAGTGGCTATAGTTGGAGGATCCTCAAGTATGAAAATCCTTGAGAGTACCAAATTTGTGTATGCTCTGTAATTTGTCAACAAGCAAAGGTGAACTAAGGCTATAGGATCTCTTTTACCTAAGATACAAGAGGTTGAAGTCAGATTACCTACCAAAACCAAAATGGTCCCTTAATAAGCTGGGTCCATAATGCTGGGGCATGGCAATAACTCCTTGATAGATGGATGGATATTCAGCCTGCAAACTTCTAGTATATTATGGGGTAATATTTATCTGATACTTGTATCTACTATAACTTGCTACTGAGCTGGGACTACATTTAGAAATTGAGCTATAATGGCTACCCTTCCTGAGCTTCAGAGGAATGAGGTGACTATTTTTACATAAGGCCCAATTACATGATACCCAATTTAGTATGGGGTTCAGTCATCTTCTAAAAAGCAGATTCCTTTATTAAGATTGACCTTCTTGGTTATGGTCGTTTGGAAGATAAGCAGTGCCCAATGCCCAATTATATATAAATAGGAATCAGATAGGTTAACAATATTGGAGTACTCATGCAGGAACTGCATTCTTAATAATAAGTTGTAGCACTGATTCTCATAAATACAACTGGGCCCTTTAGAGGAAACTTCCCTACAAATATGGGTAAGGATGAATAACCACCAAGTGGTATAGTGTAATGGGGGCCCATCTTTACATAATCAACATTAAAGTAGAGGTCAGGCGCCATTTTAATTTCAAATGATCAGTTTGGAAAAATATAACTTTCAATGGGATCCACTGTCACAAATAGCATTAAAAACAAAATTTCACACTTGAACTTCCACCTTAATGACTGAGTCCTCAAACTGTGTTTTTAGGGTAAAGAAAAAAGTCTGAAGAATACAGGGAACAAAATTAATCTAAATCACTGTCTTTATTTTTGGTAGACATAATTATGGTTATTGAGTTTTTTACTTTAACATGATAGCCTGGTCCTTTACAGGCTACACAATTATTAACCATTATATTTCCAGCAGAATCTCCTATTAGACTTTGGGTCTCTAGGACAATCTCTTGATGGAAAAGTCGTCACCAAGACAAGTCTCTGTTAACATAAACATGAAAAATCTCTAATAAAAAACTAGGCAAAAACATGAGACAAACAAGAACATCTTTATTTAAAATTTTGGGGCTATTTGTAATTTTTTTTTCAAAATCTGTGATTGAGCAGGGTATGTCATTCCTAAAACAATGTAGCAGAATGTGGAGAATTATGGTGGACACAATCTTTCCTGATTATTTCAGCAGATTCAAATGATCTCTGAAAGGCAAGATCTTTATCAACTTATCTGGCAGAATTAGTAGTGATTTAGAGTTTTAGTTGATTATCTCGGAGTTAATCATTTGTTGCAATTTTTGTAGCTTCCCCAGCATTAAACTTTCTTGAAGGGAATACATTTTTCTGGCATTCCACCATTATCTGAATGAGCACAAATCCCATAATTCCTAACAATGCCCCTCAAGAACTTGTCAAGGAGGGACATAGCTTTAAAGAAATTGTGTGTGGACTTGATTAACAATAAAGCCAATTTGATAAGGGCTATTGAGTACTCTGGTCCTTGACAATAAATCACTTAATATGGTCCTTACCATAATGTATCATATTATGAACCTGACCCCCTGGCCGGTGGTGTATAATAAGACTGATCCCCTTGCTGATTCCTAGGAAAAACCAGTTCCTGGGCATTGCTTCAATCTGCCTCTTGTACACTGATATATCCCATAGACTTGGCATCTAAAGCTTATAATCAAAAAATTCAATTGATAGCATTTGCATTGTGGGTCAGGCGTTTCCAACGAGGAGGTCTCCAATATGAGTTGAAAACTTGAGGGTAAGATTGGCTCTCAGCCATATAGAGCTCAAAAAGGTGACATCTGAATAAAATGATGGTAACTCATGTGCTATTTCAATAGAGCCACTTAGAAGGTATCTGCCCACTGAGAAGGGTCATATTGAGCCACCTTATGGAGGGTGGTAATTAGAGTTCCATTTGCTCGTTCTACTGCTATGTTGGTAGTGGGATGACATGGGGAAGTAAAAAAGGATAAATGTCAATCATTATATTAAGATTAGAGGTCACTTGAGATACAAAATGGTGCCATTATCAGATAACAGTACCTTCAGGCTACTTGGCAGGTGAAGACCTGTCTAAGTAAGAAAGAATCAGTTGCTTTGGAAGTGAGTGAGGCAAATGAAATGGCCTCAACCCATTTTGTGAAGTGGTTGACCGCTAGTATGATGTACTGATGGCCATACATCTCTGTAGATAGTGGACCAATAATGTCAATATGACAGTAGAAAAGGGGCAGTAGGACCCACGACCTGGTATTGTTACATTAAGTTGGGAGGTTTTTGGATAGCAAAAAAAACAAGAATCAATGACGTCTTGGATCAACCTTATCATCCCTTCCAAATAACATCGCTCTTGCAGCCACTGATAGGTTTTCCTTATGGCGCCATGACTAATAGTCAAATGGCCCTCCAGGGCAGTCACCATTATAGCCAAAGGGTGGACATAAGGCACCAAGAGGTTCCAATCTGTTTACATAATAATCTGTCTTCAATCCATGTCTGCTCAGTCATATTCTTCAAACGTTGCTGAACCGCAGGGTTCTATTGGCTTCATTCCTAAGGTTTCCTAATAAGTTCATTAATCTGATCTTTCTTATAGGCATATAACGTCAATATGGGGAGTCATGACAATCCTTCAGCATTCTAGTGTATAATTCCGGTGTGATGAACAAAGGAAAAATCAAAACTTTGGAGTTTGAGTGCACAGCGTTCCAGCCGCCCATCTGGATTATTCATTTGTTGTAGCCAACAAAGGGAGGCATGATTCATAACCTCTATAAAATGATAAACTTATAGTAAAGGACAAAAATGCTTAATGGCAAGCAATACAGCTAGGCATTCGCTAGGTAATGTCGTAATTCCTCTTCACCTGAGGTAGTGTTTAACTGATTTACGCCATAGGATAGTCAGCTTGATTTGCATCAAGCTGTTCCAGAATGTCCTCAACAGCACACTGATAGCATTAGTGAAAAGGATAAACGGTTTATCAAGCTTGTGTTTTACCAATAATTGGAGCGTTTAAAAGAGCTTTCTGCAGGACTTTACACTTGTTGTCAAGTTGTCTCCCATTAAAACGAAATCTCCTTATGGAGTAGATATGTCAATGGTTCAGCAAGCTCAGAAAAGTGGGTGATAGATTGTTAATAAGGCTGACCATCCTGAGGAAAACCCAAGTATTTCATAGACTGAATGGTTAAGTCATCTTTTCAATAGCAACCACTTTAGATAGTAATGGCGAGATCCCTTATTAGATAACTTTAAGCCCAAGAGAATCCATGTCAGTTTGGAAGAACCAGCATTTGGCTGGTTTTAGCTTCAGTAGCAAAGAGCATAGTCCTTTGAACACTTCCTTCAAATGAGCATGAAGTTTTTCAAAGGTGTGAGAGAACACTGTCACATCATTATAGTAGAATAACACACATGACATCTTCAAGTCCTCTAACAGGCCATTTATCGCCATTTGGAAAGTGTCCATGGAGTTGCATAGTCCTTGACCCATTCTCATAAGTTTGAAAAACTTCACTTTATTTATTGCACATTTCTCCTGATCCTCTGGCACAAGCTCAATTTGCTAGTAGCCACTAGAAAGATCTAATTGTGGAGAAGATTTGGGAACCAGTAAGGAGTTGTAGGGAATCATCAATTTGTGGTAGAGATAACTGTCCTTTTGAGTGATGGTATTCAACCAGTTGTAATCCATTAACATTCAATGCCCACCATCTTTTTTCTGAGCAAGAAGCAATGGCAGGGTCCTTGGACTTTGTGAGGGCTTAAGTAATCCAGCGCCCAAGAGTTGCTTCAGCTCCTTTGCCACCTGAGCTTCTTCAACCTTAGATTTCAGGGAGGGTCAAGCACATATTGGAAGAGAGTCTCACTTAAGCACTATATTATTTACACCTTTCATTATCCCAAAGTCATCTGTACCTTTTGAAGTACATCTGCGTACTCTTTGATTAAAGCATCTGCTTGACGCTGATGCTCAGGGGTGAGGGTGTCACCTATCTTTAAGTTTATGTGGGTGATGGTGGTGTTCTTGTTGTTCCCCAAATCACGTAGATCTCTGCACCAACAAATAGATTTAACTTGATTGGCAGGTAGAGTCCAAACTAGGCGACAGGTTGGTTTCATGAGAAATTTTATAGATCAATTAGTGAAATTAGCAATCAAAATGGTTAAGGGCCTCTGTTGGATTTAAGGCTTATTACTGCTTGCTATTGCAGTTTGACGCCTAAAACCCAGCAATTATTCGCAGGAGTATTTGCACTCTCTACTGCTAATTTGTTTATTTTGTAGGGGGTTAATCGACCACTTATAAAAAAATAATAAACCCCTAAGAAAACTAAGAAGCTGGATTTTTATACATTTTATTAGTTGCAGCTAGAGGGTAAAAAGCAAACCCTCTTACAATCTCACTGCTTAGTATTTAAAATCACCTGGGGCTTGAAGTGCAATAATCATCAAATTCATTATTAGCATTGAGCCTATTTATGAAATATGGATGTTTGACTTATCAGAGCTCTTGAAACTTGGCTTACTTTAACAGAACGGCCGAGAGAGGGTCAAGAGTGGGTGAGACAAGTCTGTGAGGCAATAATTTGATATATTTGATCCAATAACCTTGGGGAAAATAGTTGCACCTTAAGGGACCCCTTCCAAGGCTATAAAAGGGGGTGTTCACAGCATAGGTGCTTGAATTAAATTATAAGTGGGCTGGGGAGGAACCTTTGAAGGACTCCCCTGATTTCATCACATAACCAGTGCAATTTGCTTACTCAAACTCGTGCTAAATTCCTGAGAAGTATTAGTAAGAAAGTTACTCCAATTTGAAAATTCCACCGGAATTGTCCAGGGTCCTTTGGCCAATTTTATCCATATTGAAATTCAAAACACTATCATTATAAGCTTGGACAGGCAATTGCCCAACAAGCACTAAATTAGAGTTAGTGCGGGGGTGGATTTCCCCATTGATGAGACTAATTTCACCCAAAACTTTTTTTTTCCCTTAAGTGGACAGGCAATTGTCTGACAGCCCCAATAAGCAGGGTCTAGCACCCCAGGGCAGGTAAGAGGCTTGTGGATGGACAGAGTAGAGTCTCCGCAAATTAATTAACAAATGGTCCATCAGAATGGTAACTTAGATCCCTGTGTCCATCAGTATTTTATTTTGATGGGTATAACTGCTCATTTGTTTGAGTATATGGCCATCCCTTCTTGAGCCATAGCACTGTAAGGAGGAAGTTTGGTTATTGGCTCAACTAATCAATACTCTAGCTACTCAATGAAGTATTAATGATACATTAAACATCTCCTGGGTTCCCTTATTCCTTTCTCTTTATTGATGTCTTTAACGACTAGAGGAATGCGATATCCTAGAATAAAAAATACAAGTCCTTGTGACTAACTTAACTCAAATCCAACAATTAATTGTCTGCCTATGAGAAGGTCATAACCATTACTCTCTAGAGCACCTAACAGCCCGACCCAACCAGCACTCCAAAATGGAGTTTCAGGGTGGAGTACATACCCAGAGATCAGATTTGCTGAGGTCTGCAGTTCCATAATCCAAGGTGGGGTTTTGATCTGGCGCAACTTTTATCCGCTGCATCCATTCAAGACAAAATGTCATTAAATCGTGAAATGTTATTGACAGGACAGAATCATCAACTTATGGACAACTAATTCAACATGGGTAGCCTCAGTGCCAAAAAAGGAAATGGATCAAACAGCTTTTTTGCTGGAAGTGGTCCAAAAGAAGAGCAAGAAGAGTTTAGATTTTTATTTGAAATAGCGAGTATGAGGCATCCACTTAATCAGGTGGGGTAGGACGCAATATTTGGAGCAGGTAGCAACGGTAGATGCAGGAGAAGGTGCAGAGTCGTCAGCAGAGTGTGCCTTGCACCCTAAACTGATTCTGCTTTTCATGCCTCATCAGCTTTTTCTTTCACCAGGAATTCGCCTGATGCCCAAAGAACCCACAAGATGAGTAAGGAGGCGGCAAATTTAAATCTTTGGATTTATACCACTGAATGAATGTGATGCCAGCTTCCATTGTTAGGTGTTTGACACATTTCTGGCTCAGGCAACTACATGAAGGATTCAATTATATAGAAAATGAATCTAAATAGCATTTTCACATTCTGGAATTGTAGTATGAGGGTTGTACTATGTTGAAACGTGGAGAGGATGGCGGTAATGGAATCGTCAAAGCTTACTTTATTACAGGACGTGAGGGCTTGAACTTCATGATAAAACCTCTCAGTAAAATTGATATTTGTTTCACCAAGTTTAGTGAGGATCTTCATGAACGCTGTATATGATTAGACAGAAATATATCACTTCCAAATTCATTAATAAATGCTTCCCTTAGCTCCGCACATGTAGTAAACCCTTTATAGTATGTCATCATAGTCTCTCAGGGCTTTACTATCAAGGAAAATTTTCATGTGCTGGCACTTTTTGGTTATCCATAGCATGTTCCATTACATTTTCATACATGTAGGGATAAGAATGGATTTGTTTGGTCACAGGGACTTACTTCTCTTTAAGGTAATTTAAAATACCCAACAGGTTTGGGGAGAACATGGATACACGGAGTAGGAGACTGGTCAGACTCAGTTGACTCTGTAGTCCCTAGGCCAGTTTGAGATAGCCCTATAGACCTGATAACGGAAGTCATCCATATATATCCCTGAAGGGTGGTTTAGCAAGCGTCAAAATGATTAGTTAGGCTTTAGTATCTAGGAGTCAGTGGAGATTTTCAATCTCATCAGACTGACTTGCTACTTTGGATGACAAGGAAATGATTTTGAGTGTACAATGAGATCAGAAGTTAGATCCTTGTCAAGAAAACATCCTTCAATACTCATCCACACTCCTTGAGCAACCTTTAACTGTTGGTCAAGAATGCTAAACTTGAGCTTAGTTTTTTCCACAAAAGGATGGTCCACTAGTCAAGCTCATACACTTCTCCATCTTAAAAGGGTGTGGTTGCTGGGTTTTTCACGTAAAGATATGTCTTCACCAGGTAGCCTTGAAAGGGATATGGCAGAAATCACTAGCATTAAGCCTTTTTACTATAATTCAAAGACTGGGTCCTTCAAAGGATACTCAAATAATATTTAAAATAGCACTAGCGGAATCTCCTAGTAGACTTTGGACCTCTAGGGCAAATAATTAATGGAGTAGTCATCGTCAAAGCAAATTTTTGTTAACCCAAACGGGAAAAATTTACAGTAAAAAATTAGCAAAAATTGTAGATACAAAAGAGGTTATTTTATTTAAGATTGGGGTTAATTATAATTTTGGTCATAGTTTGGGATCAAGTAGGGTACAGCGATTTCAGGAACAATGCAACGGAATGTGTAGGAATCTTGTGGATATGATCTTTCTTGATTGATTTGGCATATTCAAATGATCTCCAAAAGGCAAGATCTTTATCAAAAATTCTGGCATATGCAGAAAGAATTTTGGATCTTAGTTGCTCAACTTGGAGCTCACTGTATGCTGTAATTTTGGTAGCTTCCATGGAGACTGAACTCCCTAGAGGGGATTACAAATTATTTGGAATTCAAATTTCATCCAAACGTGCACAAATCCCATCATTCCCAGCTACAGTATTGTTAGAAGAAGGGGAAGCAGGAATATTAACCCAAGAAGTATTTGTTGAGATGTAGGGCGATTGTCAACATGAAGAGCCTTTCCCTTCAAGTTGACGGGGCTTTTCCTCCTCAGCAGTGATAATATTGTAACTTTAATCAGCTGTATGCCATCTTTTTTACAATAAGTGCATTGTATATTCTTATTATTGGCCCTTTTTTTAAGAGCATTGATCTGGAGCCGTCATTAGGAAAGAAACTGGGCTTGGAGGCCTTATGGAGTAGACTGTAAGGGATTTTGATAAGAGCCTCTTTGATGTCCAGGATGCTCATGAAGTGTCTCTTTATGACGCTGACATGTAACTGCAAGTTGGGGCAAGATGCCAAGGCGGAGATGTCAGAAGGAGTGGAGTCATATAGAGAAATATCGTCACAGGTAACAAAAGTCTGTTTCTCATAATAAAATTGATTGGCAGACTCAGTTGGTGATTCCCTGTGTTTAATGTAAGTATCCTTAAAGGCCTGCTACTGCGAGGACAGGGTCTGATTGCTTCCAATTTCTTTATTAATGAGGCCTTGACTTGAAACAGGGTTGACTATTCTTGAGGTGAGGGACCATAATCTCTTGGACAAATTTGACTTAAAAGGAGAGGGGGTGATGCTAGACTTTCTGTCAATCTGTAGCATCTTCCATGGCGCTTTCATAGACGTATAGGAATGAAGTGGTACATCTTTTTTAGTAATGTACTTTTCCTTAAACAAAGGCTTACTATTTGTAAAAACTTGATTACATAGAACAATAATCCTGTTGGTTCAAGAAGAGCTGAAAATGAGGACTCAATATTGTTATACTCAATGGGTCGCATCTGATTGAGCTGAGCTCTCAGATTGTTGACATTATTCTGTGGATCTGCATACTGGGTCATTACTGTGATAGCAGTAACATTTTGGTTAAGTTGCTCCTTGAGCCCTTGAAATTCTATCTTCTGGGCCTCCATGGTGGTCTTAATGAAGATTTGTTCTGACTAACTAGCCTAAAATTGACTAGTAAGTTGATTAAGCCAATCACACTGTGGGCTAATTTAACACCATGCAATCAGGAGAAATACTGAAGCTCAAGAGCCCATTGGATAAGGCTTCAATGGTATAAATGGGGTGGAAAGGTAGGCCTTCAAAATCTACACCACATCCATGAGCAATACATGCAACTTGGGACTCAAATGGAGAACTTGATCCTTACTATTTGTTTGAAATCGAGAAGTGTCATCTTCAGGTTCAGTCATGGTAGGTACAGGAGGACCAGGGGGCTAGGAGGTCCAAGGGACCCAAGAGGTTCAGCTTCCCCTTGACAGCTAAGAGGTAGTTCCATTCCAGGTGGCTCAAGAGGGCCAACTTTCCCAGGTGGCCTCAGCGTTCTGGGGGGGCAATATGCGCTAGAGACTCAGGGGCCCAGTTAATCCCAGGGACAATATAGGTCCACTATCCCCTTGATGCCTATGAATCCCAGAAGGTCCCCTTAGTCTGGGAGGACCTTGATAGCCAGGGGGCCCTTCAGGGCAAACATGGCCTTGTGCTCTGGGATGGGCTTGATGTAAATCTTTGTTAAATCAAACGAAATAATTGTCCCCACTGAGCTTCAAATCTGGAGATGTGATCCAATAGTGACGCAATAATCTGTCTAACCTGAAAATAAGCTTCAGATACAGCTGCATCCACTTGGGTTGTAATTTGATTATGCAAGTATGCAAAGGCTACATCATCCAATAAAGTCATCTGACATCATACTTTTTTAAACAAGCATTGTTGGGATTTTTGCCCATTTTCAGCCTGCTAGATTACCTGGTGTCGCTAGGGGAAAATTCCCTAAGGCGAAGTGAATCAGAAATCAGTTGGCCCAAGTTTTGGAGGAACTACATCTGGGGGAAATTGGGATATTCACCTGGTTGTATCCATTGAAGATTGATCCGGATGGATACATAAGATCTAATTAGGTGGAGTGGCTGACAAAATAGGGGCATCTGATAGTGATTAACTATCAGGTGTACTGATTGGGATTGGTCAGGTTTCATCACTGACTGATTAGGAATGAATAGTGAGTTGTAAGGTGAGTGATGCCGCCTGCAACTAGTGAATCAATTGGTTGGTGAAGTGACCTGCCATAATGGGTAATAAGTCCTTTTACCTAAGCAGGTCACTAGCCAATTATAGTTGGTTTGCTTGGATCGAGAGGAAAATGTTAGGGGCACGTTTTCTGACTCTTTCCGTTTGAGGTCTCAAGGATGTCCAATGATGGAATCCTGGCCAGGATGGGGAAGACCATCGCTGCTAAGACGAGGAAGGGTGATTCAACAGCAATGGCTGCCATTTCATTGAAGAGGTGTAAACTGAGTGTTAGACAGCTGAATCCCCTACTATATAATTCCCTAGGATTTACTATAATAAAAAACATCATTTAGTAAACCATTATCAATACTAAGATTATTACTAACATTAGTATTATCTACAGTATTATTGTAAATTCAGTGTATAGTTAGACTATCAGCTTCTATTGTGTTATTCCATCTCAAGGATTTTATTGCAGAAGGCAATAGTTGGAAGACCCTCAGAGAGAAGAGTAAAGATCTGAGTGGGGATCTAGAGACAAAGGAACCACAATCAGGGATAGCTGCTGACTGTGTGTTGGGCTGAGAGAGACTGTCACCGGGGTATCTTAACGAAGATTGGGTGGACAAGAATATATGGAACGAATCCCTACGAGTATGACTTACAGAGTATTTAATTGGAAGTACTGGCCGAGGAATTTGGCCTAATAATAGCTAATCTCAACTATGGATAATAGTCTCCATATTATTATCAATTAATACATTCTATACAACGTGACAAAGTGCATGAGGAAATTGAACCTGTGCAGTAAAAAGGTTACTGGGTTGATGGCTGATAATCAATCCAAAGTAAATTTTTACAAGTTGGTGCTCACTACAGGGTAGTTGAGTAAAGAATATATTATCATGTCATATAAAGAAGAGATGCACAAGCTGTGGACTGAGATCGCCACTGTGAATTAGAATGCCCTAAACTCAGCAGACCATTGGGAGTTCTTGGCCTTGGAAGAATGAGTCACCAAGGTGGAGGAAGGAGTAGAAAATGTAGCCAACTTTTGGAACGAGTTACTCAGCAAAGTAAACTCATTATAGAAAAAAAGGAGACCTTGTTTGAGAGGTCCTTTTCCTGAAAATGGAGCAAGAAGCGGATTGTACTTATTTAAGAAAGTCTGGTGCAGATATTGAGAAATTGATAAAAGAAATGGAGGACTTGAAAGCTCACAGATGTGCTTGTGAGCCCAATATGGCCAGCGAAGCTGAAGAGAGAAGTCCTTGCACGATACTTGGGAAGTCGAATACCAAAGAAATATGCCGCCCGCCTTTAATGCCATTTTGGAGATGACGCCCAAAGTCACTCCACAAGTTAGCTGAGTAGCCAAACCTTGAGAATTGGCCCAAAATGACTCAGAGGAATTTAGAGCAACACTGAAATTTCCAACTTTCCATTGGGATAACGCCCCAGCCTTTTTCTGACTGTTAGACATGACTATGAATGGGTATGGGGATCGTCAAAAGGCGTTGATGGTCATGAACTGCCTGGACACTGACTTTCAGAACCTAGTGTTACCCCACTTGGAGGGGGACAGCTGGTCATATGCCAAGGCAAAGGCTGCCATAATGAAGGAGTTTGGGAGTCCAACCCGCATATCAAAATGCAAGCAAGAATTTATGGGAATTAAATTCCATAAAGATGAGTCTCTTGCTAGCTTCGCGGATTGATTTTACCAGGAGTTGCAGATCCTGGCTGGAGTGAAAGTGTTAGATGACTTTGATGCTAGAATAGCTTTTCAAGTGGCCCTTCAGCCCTATCGCAATTTTCATTGATTGATGTATTCTGTGTTCACAACAGAGATAACTACCTTGCAAATAGTAGACAACCTGAAGATTTTGGGAGCGACGTTTGATGCCCTGAATAGAAGCTTCAAAAATAATCTGGTCAAAAATCCGAATCCCATGAAGGGAAATGAAGGAGCAAAGGAGGCTACCAACTGAACTGTGCCAGGAAATAAGCCCAAGGAATTCAGATGGTTAAGCAAGAAAGAGAAGGTCTACTATCAGTGTGGCGGGAAAGGACATTTCGCTGTACATTGCAAAAAGCTGAAGGATCAGATTAATGTGGTCCAGGCCAAGGAGACAGAAGTCACCAAAGATTTGGGAAAAGAACCCGCTGCCTAGACAAGGAACAGTTTAGAGTGGCGGAGAAACATGTTCCTCCCAATATTATGAATGAAGAGATTGACATTAGCAATCTGTTCATAGACGACGAGCAGGATCAGCTATACCAAGTGGTCAAAATGGATGTGAATGCCGTGAACAGGGATGGGGCAAGGAAGATTGACCCTGAGATAATTCAGGAGGTTGCCCAGCCATATGCCTGACAACTGGCGGAGAAGATTTGAACAGCTGAGAATCCTGATGAGTTATCAGATACCCGTTTAGATGAGGATGATCTGTCAGTCCCCCTTGGCACAATAAAGGAATCATTTCCTGAGTTATTGGCACAGATTATTCACACCCTAGATTCGGCTAATAACGCCGCTATTCACTCAGTAAATACTATATTACAATGCTCCAAGTGCATATATATAGATATTCAAGTGAATCGAGTAAGGGTGAGGGCACTTATCGACGGCAGAGCGCCCATCAATATTGTGTCAACCAAGATGGTAAAGAGGATGAAGATCTCGCCGGACTTGGAACACAAGAAGGAGTATGGAACAGCTGGGCCAAACACCACCATTTCCTGTGGAGCGTATAGTGCGCTGCCATTAAAATTTGGGTCGTTGGTGGTATCTTCACCAGAAATAGTTTTGGCGAACCAAAACTATGATATCCTGATTGGAACAGAGTTCCTACGGAAGTACAGAGTTAAATGTAACTTTGAGGATAATACTTTGACCATCCTGGGTCAGACGTTACCATTGGTATACCAGAAGGATGGTGAAGCTCCATTAAATTGGAGAAACAACTTCATTAATCTGATATACAATGACAGCATTGTACCAATTTGATACCAATTAGTTGGTAGGAAGCGATGAGAGATGCCAGCAGAAATCCTAGAAAACTGGGGAATTCCATTAAGGATCAAGAAGGAAAGGACCATACTGGCCAGATCGCAGATAATAGTCAACAAAGGGTTGACTTTGGAGATTCCAGAGCTGTTGTATGGGGAAATTGGAAGCCCCTGGAAGAAGTCCAGAGTGGAGCCATGGGTGGCTTCCAGGATAATAATGCCAGGCCATGGAGAAATATGAGTTCTCCTGGAGAATTTTGAGCGAAAAACCGATGAAAATCAAGAGAAATCAGATTATCACGTTTATTCATTTGATCCCGATGGCCAAATTGAGATGGTTCCACAATTTTGGGTCTCTCAATGAAATGGGATTACTGGCTGGGGTAGCCAAAAGCATCAACCTATTGGTTGATTGGGAGCAGCTCGCTGATCTGCCAGAAGGCCAGCAGGAGGAGGTGCTTGAACTATTCAAGAAATATTGGGAAGTGTTCGCTCAGGATGACCACAATTTGGGATGCACATGAGGCGAATTTAAAAGGTTGACTCTGGGGAAAATCTACCAATAAGGATGAGAATGATCCAAAGATAAAAAGCTGCCAAAGCAGTAGTGGAGGATGAGATCAGAAAACTAGTGAAGCATGGGCTTCTAGTTCCGTCATCAAGTCCCTGGGCGAGTCTGTTTCTGATCATGAAGAAGGATGGATCGAACTGGGTGGTGATTGACTACTGGAGGCTGAACAAAATTATGAAGAAGGATTTGTATCACCTACCGAGGATTGACAATGTGCTGGATCAATTATGAGAAGCGAAGTATTTCATCACAATTGATCTAATCTTAGGATACTGGAAGATTGACTTTCCAGAAGAAGACTAAGAAAAATGCGCGATTATTACCGCGCAGGGGTTATACCAGCCAACGAGGATGCCACAGGGTCTTTGCAATGCGCCTGCGACGTTCCAGAGGACCATGGACGCGATATTAAGCGACCTGAAGTTGTCATGAATTATGGTATATCTGGATGATATCAATGTGTTCAGTAGGACGTTTACTGATCACCTTCGCCACTTGGAAGAAGTTTTTAAGAGACTGTCCGCAGTTAACCTGAAGATCAAGCCAAGGAAGTGTCACTTCTTCAAGAAAGAGTTGGAATACCTGGAATTTGTGATCAACTCAAGTGGATTGCAGCCGCAAACCCAGAAGATAGCAGCTATAGAGCGTATGGCTGTACAAAAGAGTGTCTGAGACATCCAAGTAATCCTTGGGATGGTCGGATACTATAGAAGATTTATTCAGGACTTCGCCCAAATAGCCAAGCCTTTATTTAATTTATTAAAGGATCCAAAAAAAGGATTCATATGGAATGAAGAGGCCCAGGACTCCTTCGATGAGATACTCCGATATTTGGTATATTTGCAAATTCTGAAATATCCTAATTTTGATTGGGAGTCTATCATTCAAACTGATGCTTTGTTGATGGCAATTGGAGCCATACTGAGCCAAGTAGATGAACTTGGGGACGAGCATCCAGTGGCATATGTGAGCTGGACACTCTCAGCCGCTGAGAGGAACTACACCTTGACTGAGCAGGAATGCCTTGTGGTCATATATGCATGCAAGCAGTTTCAGGTGTATGTCCACGGAACGCACTTTAAGGTGGTGATGGATAACTCTTCCTTGCGTTGGTTGCACAATCTAAGAGAACCAGAAGGATGACTGCCCCGATGGGCACTTAAGCTCAGGCTTACAATTATGAGATAGTCCACCAAGCGGGGGCTTCTCACCAGAGTGCGGATGGCTTATCACAGTTACTAATGGTCCAGTTGGTATACCCGCAGGCGGATGAGCCATTCCAGAGAATGGTTGAAGGAATAATCGGGGATGAGCCTTGATTAATCCAAGGTGCGGTTCAAAAAGTGATGGAAAACACCAAGAATATGGATGGACAAGAGTTCAAGACGATCATCAGGAAGCAGCTATTATTCCAAAACCATCAGAAAGAGCAGCAATAGTACAAGAAGCTCACAAGGTTGTCAGGCATGGATGCCTGAGGAAAACAACCAACCATTTTCGCCAGTATTATTACTGGGAATCAATCAACTATGATGTTGCGGATCATCTGGCTTGTTGCGTGGAGTGCCAGCTGCACAAACCACACAAGAACACAACTGGTACTGACTGGTCCGCCATGGATTCACCTGGCACATGATGTCTATCAATGTGATGGGACCATTGGCAATGAGCACAGAAGGAGTCAAGTACATCATAGTAGCCATCGATCATCTGATGAGATGGGAC
The DNA here is from genome assembly GCA_022478985.1 of Massospora cicadina. Classification (NCBI taxonomy): domain Eukaryota; kingdom Fungi; phylum Entomophthoromycota; class Entomophthoromycetes; order Entomophthorales; family Entomophthoraceae; genus Massospora; species Massospora cicadina. The sequence continues at coordinate 39,354 of JAKSZP010005386.1, read as the reverse complement.
AAAACGAAGACCCTAACCAGAGTAGATGCTACCAGTACTGCAAGATTCATCTTGGATTAAGTAGTATACTGGCATGGATGTCCACAAGTCCTATTGAGTGACAATGGGACCAACTTCTCATCTCATGTGATCCTGAGGCTAAACAAAATAATGGGGATCCAAGGAGTTGTGTCAGTACCTAACCAGCTGGAGATGAACAGACTGGTAGAATGGGTCAATGGGACGCTGGCCACGACGCTAAGGAAGCTATTTTCAGGGAGAACTTCTGCATGGGGAATGTACCTAAGTTTGGTGACGTTCGCCTACAACATTAGTCATCATATGGTGACGGGAAAGATGCCGTTTGAATTACTATATAGAAGAAAGGCCACATTGCTACTAATATTATATTCAGTAGTGGAACCTATGTCAGGGATGAGTACTGAGCAATACTTGAACTGACTGATGAGTATCCTGATAGATATGCAAACACAAGCATCTGATACAACCTTGAATAAAAGGATATGAGCAAAATCGACGGATGATAAAAACTGACTGGCATTAGAAGAATATCTAATAGGAGAAAGAGTCGCCTATTGCAATACACATGGTTTTGGATGAAGAAACAAATTGGATGCGTTGTGGTCTGGTCCATTCAAAGTAATCACCAAGACGGCGACCAATGCTTATTCCATCAAGAATCTCTTGGATGGAAGAGTTGTAAATCAAGTCCACGCTAAGTATCTAAAGCGTTGGATTGAGGAAAAAAAAATAAAAGAGTTCCCAAAGGTTCAATGAACCATTGAGTTGGTCATGTCCTGATGATTAGGTCAAGTCCAAAAAAGGACCTCTGAACCATGAAAAACTGGTAGGTTTAAGTACCCAGGATCCAGTTTAGGGGAAAAGATGGACCTCCGAACTGAAACAAGGTCAAGTTCCATAGGAAAAAAGAAGAATAAAGATAAAGAATTGATAAAAAGTATTGGAAAAAAGAAGAAGATTTTAAAATGCATAGATAAAAAAACCAATATATTTTTAGAATTTTTATTTTTTATTGATCGTCCTCAGTATGGGGATGATTCCACCTATGTCACCTCTTGGGGGAGGGAGGATGGATCGCTGTAGGAATGAATAGCCTGTCAAAATTGATATGCAATCAGATGCTTGCGAGGGTGAGACCTACACAAAACCATGTTTGTTGAGCGGACGCCAAGCCCTGAGAAAAAGTGACTAGGGGAAGGGAAATTGAAATCTCAGAAGATGCCAATTGTGAAACCCTGGAGCGGTGAGGAAAGCAGCAATAAAGAAAGAGGCAATTGGCGAATAACTCCAAGTAATCCCAATATGGCACTGGAGCTGGAAGATTTGTCTTGAGCGCCTGCCGACGGGCTTCATCAAGGACACCAGACATGTGGGCCAGCAACGAAGAAGGAATACTCAATGGGGGTTGCCAAATCATGCCCCCAATTGATGTCATCAGCAGAAGATACTGATGGGAAGCTCCGGAGAAGAGGTAGTTGTGCAGAGAGCAGATTGCATCCTGCAAGTGGCAACTACAGGCTTCACAGAAGCTAAAGCTGAATAACTAGTGGAAACCAGGCGAGGATGGAAGCTTTGTAGACCAACTTTGAAGAACTTGGCAAGCAAAGAAAAGAGAATAAGTGGCAGTATCCTGATCCAGAAGGTTATCCAGATCAGAGGGATACAGCGCTAATGTCAAAGCCTTGGTGACTTGGGCCCAGAGTTCAGCATAGGGGAGCTCAAAGTGTATGCTGTTACCAATTGAGAGCTCAGAAACCAGTACAGCGGGTTTGCAAAATTGACTGAGTCAGAAGAGGAACTCAGAGAGCAAGTCTGACCTGGCCAGGAACAAACAATCCAGAGCAACCGCATAATCTCTGGAGCATCTACAATGATGTTTGGAGCATCAGCAAAAGGAGCCAAACCCAGGAGGGCTTCAAAGTCCAACTCTGGAATCGACTGCAAGGGAAGAGTTGGCTGAGAGTTGTTCAAAATGATGGCCAGCCTGGTTTCAGAGGGATTATTTACCGTTTCCAGTAATTTAATGAAAAACTAGCTGCTTGCGCCAGACTAGGCGTATGAGTCCTGAAAGGACCATAAAAGAGGTTCTGTTAAGCATCCTGACTCATCTGCTGGAAGAGATGGAGGTCTGGATCAGACAGACTATTGAGGAGCTGCTGGTAGCAAGATTCAAAATTTGACATATGAGCTGGACAAGAGGGGGGATGTCAGACTTATATAGAAGTTGACATTATGCACTCAATGATCCATTAAGCTCAATTTTGGGGAAATTAATTTCAAAATTAATGAGATAAGCTTTCCAAGGGAAGAATTAGGAATAACTTTTAGTCAAGAGGTTATGAGCAAAATAACGAGGGTGAATAGAAATAAGTATTCTTAATCAAGCCACGAAACAAACATTAATGGCAAGTGTCTCCTGTCTGGGATGAGGAGAAAATCAAGAAATCAAGGATGCTGGACCAAGAATCCTGAATATGACAGTGGGTCATATACCCTGACAGGGGGAAAACTGGATCCCAGGACTAATATCATCACGAGTAAATCAATCAGCCCAGCATGACAGAAGGTCATGGGGACCGCGCTCTGAGAAGGCAGTAGCAAGGAGGAAAAGGAAGATTGTCATATGCCAAAGGTCATCCCAAGCAGCGTTGAGTATTGATGAGTGTACTCCGCTTGAACCAATGAAGTATTTGACCAGGTGTCCAAAGTGGTGTTCTCATGCACCATCCTTTTCTCGCTGGAAATCTAGGAAAGAGGGGGTGTGTTGGGATTTTTTCCCATATTCCCAGCCTGCTAGATTACCTGGTGTCACTAGGGGAAAATTCCCTAAGGCGAAGTGAATCAGAAATCAGTTGGCCCAAGTTTTGGAGGAACTACATCTGGGGGAAATTGGGATATTCACCTGGTTGTATCCATTGAAGATTGATCCGGATGGATACATAAGATCTAATTAGGTGGAGTGGCTGACAAAATAGGGGCATCTGATAGTGATTAACTATCAGGTGTACTGATTGGGATTGGTCAGGTTTCATCACTGACTGATTAGGAATGAATAGTGAGTTGTAAGGTGAGTGATGCCGCCTGCAACTAGTGAATCAATTGGTTGGTGAAGTGACCTGCCATAATGGGTAATAAGTCCTTTTACCTAAGCAGGTCACTAGCCAATTATAGTTGGTTTGCTTGGATCGAGAGGAAAATGTTAGGGGCACGTTTTCTGACTCTTTCCGTTTGAGGTCTCAAGGATGTCCAATGATGGAATCCTAGTCAGGATGGGGAAGACCATCGCTGCTGAGATGAGGAAGGGTGATTCAATAGCAATGGCTGCCATTTTATTGAAGAGGTGTCAACTGAGTGTTAGACAGCTGAATCCCCTACTATATAATTCCCTAGGATTTACTATAATAAAAAACATCATTTAGTAAAACATCTTTATTACCAAGATTATTACTAACATAGTATTATCTACAGTATTATTGTAAATTTGGTGTATAGTTAGACTATCAGCTTCTATTGTGTTATTCCATCTCAAGGATTTTATTGCAGAAGGCAATAATTGGAAGACCCTCATAGAGAAGAGTAAAGATCTGAGTGGGGATCTAGAGACAAAGGAACCACAATCAGGGATAGCTGCTGACTGTGAGTTGGGCTGAGAGAGACTGTCACCGGGGTATCTTAACGAAGATTGGGTGGACAAGAATATAGGGAACAAATCCATAGGAGTACGACTTACAGAGTATTTAACTGGAGGTACTAGCTGAAGCGTTGGGCCTAATAATAGTTCAATCTCAACTATGGTTAATAGTCTCCATATTATTATCAATTAATACATTCTATACAACGTGACAAAATGCATGAGGAAATTGAACCTGTGTAGTAAAAAGGTTACTGGGTTGATGGCCAATAATCAATCCAAAGTAAATTTTTAAAAGCATTGATTTTTTGAGAACAACATTTTGACTCTCTTGAACAAAGGAGGAGGCAGATTGTTAAAATTCAAAGGTGAATCTATAAAAATTAAATCTGTTTAATTGTCACAGTATTTCTTGATGGTGGAGTCCTAAAATTTGCATAATAAGATATATGGACTGATGGACAAAGTTGAAAAGGTTATTTATCTATTCTGGTTTCCACTTTGATGGCGGTTAAATTAGGAGCCAAGTATAGTTCTCTCATAGTGAAGGGAATGTTTGGTGCTCTGACCTGACTGGAACGCACTTCAAGCGCAAAAATACCATTGAGCAGTTGTTGTACAATCAAATAAGGTTGATAATTCTTAATTGATATCTGCTTTGGTCTAAGAGGGGCACTCACCTCTGTACTCAGCCATAAATTCAAGAGTAGCTGGGATAAGGACATCTACTATAAAGCGAGAATTGCTTATCCAACAAGAAAAGTTTCTAATCCTATTATCTTGGAAGGTTTCTTGTTCTAGATAATTTTCATCTTCTTTTTATGTCCTCACTCTTTAATGTAAACTCAGAAGACTTGTCAGGGAGCACCAGTTTTCTGTCAGCACTTCATATAGCAAGGCAGTCAAAGCGCAGGCTTCAAAACTGCTTAGAGTTTGACGTGGTTACTTTTAACAAAATACTGCAAGGGGCTGAACCACCAGGATGATCAAAGCTTTTTTGAATAACCTCATTAAATTTAAAAATAAAAAACCTATATAAAAATTATATATAAGAAAAAATCAACTTATATTTTTTGAAAGATGGGATAACTATAGGATGATAGGGTTTGTTCTGCATGGGACATTCCATGTTGGACCAACGATAAGGATCTCCTAGGACTTCAGGAAGAGGCGCATGACAAGAAGTCTTCTTTTGTGTAATGGTGGTCTTCTGAAATCAATAAGGTGGCTTCATTATCACCTTGGTTTTAATCATACAGATCTCTTCTTCTTCCTTCAGATAAACCAGGGTCTGATGCCTTTGTATAGTTAGGGTTAGGAATCAGATTATGGTAGGTGGAGAAGATTCAAGTTTGACTTATTCAATTCATCAATGTCCATGGTGCAAGTTTCTGACAGATATGATAAATCTCCTATCCAAAGGCTGATTAGGTAAATAAACAGAATTCTCAGAAAAAATATAATAATTGAATAAGTAAAAACTCTATAATACTTAGATTTATAGTAGGCAAGTATATTAACTGACAGCTAGATATTATCTGTTATTTAAATTTTAAAGTTTAAATTTATTGTGAGGAAGGCCAACCATGGGACGGACACTTCCAAATTTGACCCAAAAGAAACAAAACTTAGTAACAGGGAAGGTACCCCAGAGAAGCGATGCTATCTCTTGTTGCCAGCGGGAACGCCACTATGGGGAGGGGAGAGAACGTGTGAAGGGGCCGTAGCCTCAATTGAACACGTGTGGAGGAAAGGGTCTGATTTGATGAACCAAACTGGGAACCAGGAGGAGACCAGCTGACGGTGACGCAGTGGGAGGTACCCAAACATCCACGCCTGAAAGTGGTCCGCCAAATGAGACTAAAATCTGTGGACAGCTTCTGGGAGGGTGGGGGGGGGGGGGGGGGGGGGTGGAGCCTGCGATGGCATCCAAGACAATCGTGTGTATAGTCCACATGGCGATTACAACCACCAGAATATGGAGGGAGGGTGGAAGGGGGGAGGCCATTGATAAAGTAAACATATCTCTTGACAAACTGAAGGGATGTGTTTGATCCTGCCCAAGCAGACGTTGAACTTCACGCCATATCACTTTAGAGGTAGGACACTTCTCCAGGCGGTGGAACAGCGTTCCATACTGGCCACACACGACGCAGGATGAGTGTAAAGCGTTAGAGCACTCAGCCGTATGGTACACCCGCCTCAGGCAGCGCCACACATGGGAATGGATTTGAGGCTGCAACAGAGGATGGTGTGCATATTTCCAGATAGTCTTTTGGGTCTCAATGGAGTAAGGGATGTCCATCATGTCCAGGTAGTCCACCCTGGATAGGACATGGGGCCGTGTGGGGATCACGCCATCTTGGATGGGTAGCCCCTGTAACTCTTGTGTGAACTGAGGAGAGGGGCAGCCTCTCTGGGCTGTGTGTCCGCTAATACGAATTCTCCACTCAGCGCTCTGCATGGAGAGGAGGATTCTTTTGTAGTGGGTTTTAGCCCCATGAGGACCTGTGGCCGATGGGTGTGAAGCCAGGTATTTCATCAGGGAGTGAGGGTTCAATGGATTGTTAAGGCCCAAGGCGCGGGAGAAGTTGGATCAGGCCATGTGTGACCAGTGTTGGGAGGGAGCATAGGGGCGGTGATGGCCGCGATCCAGGTGCCCAGGATCTTGGCAGCATGGGCTTTGAAGTTAAGCAGGCCCATGCCACCATGATGATGAGGGCCAAACATGACCTCTAGCCATACTGGTGGTGGGCGGCCTGACCAAAGCCATCCTTGCAGCAGGGCATACAAAGATTTGAAAAAGCTTGGGGAGAAGGAGATGGCGTGGGCTCCAAACCAGACTTTGGAGAGGAGCATAGAGTTAGCTAAAACAACCCTGCCAGTAAGGGAAGTAAGGTGGGCTCTGAGGGAGGCGATGCGCTTTATCACGTTGTCTAGAATATGACTTTCCATTACTGCTGATGCATACCCACCTGCTTCCACCCACACGCCCAGATGGCGGACCAGCCCTATGGTAGGGCGTAGCATGAAGGGGAGCACCAGTGGGGTGGTGTGGGGTGAGCTGGGAGGGCGAGCACGTGTGCGAGCAGATGGGCTGAGCTGGGCACTGGTCGCTGGGGCCCAGCAGGTTTGATACCAACCAAGGAGGATGATTTCGGTTTTGGAAGCGTTCAGTGCAGCATTACTTACCCAGGAATACTCCTGGATGAGAGCTTTAAGTGCGCGTGCATCTTTATTATTAGACACCCCAACCACACAGTCATCTGCAAACGCCATCATCTTGACTGGGGTTGGCCTGGCGCAAGGACCCCAGTGAGTTGGGCATTCACGTTTCAAAGTAGTGAGTTAAGGCTGAAGTTGTATAAGAGTGGGCTAAGGGGGTCCCCTTGTCACAAGCCCCTTTGAGGGCGTACTACTTCCATTAGGAAGCCAGGTCCACGCACTGCCATTGATGCAGATATCGTGAACAGCATTACCCAGTTGATGAAGCGAGGGGGTAAGCGGAATTGATGGAGGCAGGCCCCAAGGTATTCCCAGTTTACTCTATCATAGGCCTTCTGTTGGTCCAAGAATACAAGTGCCCCAGAGGCTGTGGACTAGCATGTGTTAGCCACAGAGTGCACGTTGTCCCAAATCGACCTTCTGGGTATGAACTGAACTGTTCTGGGGAGATGGTGGCAGATGCTACAATCCCTAAACGGTTAGCCATGATTTTTGTTAAAATATTTGTATCCATGTTAGTCAAAGAAATGGGGCGCCAGTTGGCTAAGTCTAGCTTGTCCCCTTTCTTATAGAGTGTGATGGTGAAGGCCTCTTGTCCTCCTGGTAGGAGGCGCGTTTCCAGAAGGCTCTGGTTAAGTGAGGCAAGCAGCAGCGGGGATATATATTTGAAGTACTTTTTATAGAATTCATATGGAATGCCATCTGGGCTGGGCATTTCCATTTGGTGCACCGCGGATGGCTGTCCGAAGTTCATTTGGAGTAATCAAATTCATTATTTTATGGGAATTGGGAAATTGTGCGGATGTGAGTTTGGTCAAGAAATTCCGCCACTTCAGCCAGCTGAATTGGATCAGATCGGTATAACTCAGAGTAATACTTTTGTATTTCAATTGACACTTTGGCTGGCGTATCTGCAATGGAATCATCCAATCTTCGCACCTGTGTGCAGGCCACGCTCTGTCATGGTGTGAAATTTTTTTAACAAAATATGCGGTGCACTTGTCACCCTCTGTAATGAATTTGGCCCTGTACTGAACACAAACCTGATGTTTGAGTTGCCTTTTGAGTGCGTTGAGGTGGGCGGCTGCCTCCGCCCACTTCTGGCCCCATGCAGGGCTGTATCCTGTAGCTGGGATGTTGGACTCCAGGTGTGCCAACTCTGCCAGAGCGCGCGAAATGATGGCTGATGTGGCTCATGAGCGTCGGGAGGAGAGGGGGCGAGAGTGGCAGATGGTATCCTCTTTGAAGGCTGCCCATGTGGAGATGGGGTCCGCGCAAAATGGTGTAACAAACTCTTTTGCCAAAGTTGCTGATTCCACTAAAATGGAAAATCCTGGTGACGCAACTTTGGGAGGGTGGAGTTTGCACCAATGTGGGGCCTTAGCCACTGTGACAGGTAGGTGGTAGGTTATTGAGACCAGCCAGTGGTTGGAGGATTCAACTTTTGTTGTTTTGAAGTGGGAAACGTGGGGTTAGAATTTCGCCGGCATAAGGATAAGGTTGATGCGGGTCATGGACCTTAATTGGCCGTTGTGGACGTGGGGGCACATCATGTTTTTGAGCAGCGGGGCTTGCCATGGCAGCGCATCCATTAACCCAAGGGTGGCCTTTAGAACGCAAAGTTCTACGTGACCCTGGGGGCGTAGGAGAAAGGCCAACGGTCTGTTGGTGTGTTTAGCCAACAGTTCATGTCGCCAACTATGAAAGGGTCTGGGGGTAATGGGAGGGATTTGAATGACGAGAAAAATTCCTGACACTCTTATGCACAGGTTGGGGCATAGATGTTGACAATGGCATGTGCCACGTCAGCCCATGAGAAAGTGACAACAAGGACTCAGCCATTGAGGAAGGATTCTGATGATAAAAATAAAAAAATTGTTTTTCTGAACAAGCACCCCACAGTGCTCTGACCAAAAGGATAGGGATGGGAGGAGCATGGTTTTCCAAGCATCCTCAGAACCTCGCGGACAGTGGGACTCCTGGATGGCCAGGATATCCACAGGTAATTTTTCTTGTAAAAAACTCAGTTTCCTAGCCCAGGACAGCGAGGCCTTGAGTCTGGTGATATTCAATGTCCCTAAAGTGAAGGTTTCCCCCATTGCACCTTAGGTGCAAGGGGGTGGGCACCTGGGACCACTAGCCTCCTTTAGATCCCCACAAGCCTTCATGACAGTGTGGGTGTTTGCAGCAACGCTTTCAGTAGTTTTGTTGATTTTAGAAAATGTTTGCGTTGGCTTTTGCCTTCACTTTTTGTTTCCCTAACGTCAAACGAATTTTTTGCGGTGCAGTTGAGTTTGGTGCACCAACGATTGGGGCAAATTTTTTTTTCAGGTAGGTTGGACCCCAAGTCAGTTTCAACCGGAGCTTGGTTACAAAGATCAGGTGATATTGAGTCACCCATCGGATCCTCAGATTGGGTGGCCCAATTGGCATGGGCTTCCTAATCTGATTGGTTGATGGATTCCCAAGTTGCTTCCACCGCGAAGGTTTTGATGTCCTCCTGGCATTGGGAGTGTGGATAGCGGTGGTGACTTTGGCTGCTTCCTTGGCCGCGGCCCTGCGGGCCTTCTTGGCCTTCTTCCACTCTTGCGGGGAAATAGGTTTTACCAGTAGGTAGCAGCCTTGTGCTCCTCACGGGAAAGCCTCTTTGGTGCTTGCAGTTGGTTTGTAGTGCGCCTCTCCGCTGGCCATGGCCGCCAAGGGGTGCTCTTGGAATGTGATGCCCTCATTGGTGGGGCATGCATGTGCCTTATGGCCGAATGCATCACAGTGGGTGCAGATGGGGGGCGCGCTGTCCACGGTTACCTGGAAAGGGTGGGTGGTATGCCCTTCAATATCAATATATGTGGAGTGCGGGATCTGGGTTAGGTCCTTCACAATCTCCTCAGTTGGGGTCAGAAAAGCGACGGCTTTGCCAGTGCACAGGTGTGGCATCAGCGTAAAGCGTTGCATTTTGAAAGATTGTATTTTGCCATAAATGGTAAGACCATCTTTCAGGTGCTGTTCCAAAATGGCACGTTTTACCGTAGTAGGCAAAAAGTCAAACGTGAGGAAAATTTGGTTTGATTTTGTCCATCTGGTGCATTTGGTTTTGATGACCCTTGCCTTTTGGGGAAATTGATCACTACGCGCACCACAGCAGCTTCATCTGCTGCCTCCTTGTTTTCAAAACTGAATTCCAGCCAACCATGTGGCATGGAGTGAGGTGTGACATACACTGCAGTCAGGAAAAAAGTGTGCACATTTCCACAAAATTTTTCCCATAAAGCTGTTTGTTGGATGTCCAGAAACACATGGACTCCATATTCCACTGACGAGAGTGGTTGGGAGTGCAGCGTGTTGATGTACTGGTTGCATCGCGCTTGCCAAGTGAGGATTTCTGGGGTTTTAGTGACCGCCAGTTTTTTATTTTTTTTTTCTATTCCGCCAGTTTCTCTGGGGTGTTTTTGAATGTTTGAGGCCGCGGGCCTACCACCTGCTCCTCTTACCTTACTTGCCCAACTGCTCCCTGACATGGGCGCAGACTAATCTCCTCTGTGATATTATCAAACTAGAATCAGACTTGAATTAAATAAGTTGCAAAAGTGATTGCAACGAGAGAGGAAAGTTTTTCATTATCTGCTATTTAAAGTTTGTCAAATAAGATACTAGAAAGTGATGCTAAAAAGCTAAGTGATGAAGGTAAGGTAATTGTATAGTTAAAAGAAAACTTTAGTTTTTATATACTAAATTAAGTAGTGGATGAACTTTATGTAGTAAATATTTATGAATGTGTTGGCGTTGCAAACCAAAGCCCTAGTTTGAGAAAGCAAGTATCAAGGTGGTTTATGGAGTTTATGGCTTATCAGAATGCTGCATGTGGAGGTTTACTAAATTAATCCTTCTTTACCATTATTTTTAACCTTCCCATTTCTCCATTAGTTTGCGTGGTATCACCGCTAGGTTGATTTACCTAAAATAATTACTTATATAAATATCATTGCATAAATAACTAGTATTAACAAAAGGATAAATATCAAAGCACAGAGAAAAAAGAGAACATTTTACTATTGTTAGGGATATAGATATTTGTCCTACTGAAAAGAATATTAAGGAGAAGACCATTTTAAAAAAACTCATTATAGCTTAACTTTTAGGGGGTTATAGTATCAAAATTCCTAATAACTATTAAAATTTACTTAAATTATATTTATAATGCTAAATGTAATCTAAATACTTGATCTCAACTTAGGAATCTTTGTATCTAATAGTTTAACTATGGCTAAGTAAATCATTAGTAACAGAGCTAGGATGAGATACCCTTTAATAGACAATACTTTAGTCTAGTATCATTTGTTATAAAACTAGCTGATAAAACTAATACAGACCTGCCAATATGGATGAGTTGAAAACTAAAAATGACAACCAGAATACCATTGAAGTATCCATCAAAGTGATTTATAACTATCAGAAATGGTAAATTCTTAGGGTGGAAACTAATGGCAATTAGAAAAAGTGCTCTAAAGATAAGACAAAAGGTGGTAGCTGATGAAACTGAGGATTCTGAGAAGGTAGCTTTTAAAGCAAAGGCTGTACCAATATAGAGCATTCTGCAACAGGAGGTAAAATCTAGTAAATTGTTGTAAAAATGGCAATAATTAAAGGATTAATTTAAACAGCAATATAAAATCACAGTGTCATATGGTAGTATAGATTGCGGACAAGCAAATTTTTTATTCCATAATGGTACTTCATTCAAGAGCTGAGGGTAGCAGCATAGTGATGAGCTTCACTATAGCCCGTTAATATAAAAGACTGGGGAAAGAGCTGTCAATGGTAACCACAACTACATAAAGTAAAAATTCTGAATATTTAAAGGTTTATCTTAATAGTAGAAAAGTACAATATGGACAAACAGCAGAATCTGTTGAGGGCTGCTATATTATAGACTTATTTGGGGAATAAGAGGGTGTACATTGTGGCAACCAATTTCCAATTTAGCAAAAAACAATAGATCAATGCAATATGTGATTCTAGCAATAATTTTTAATCAGATCAATTTAGCAGATTACTCCATCCTCAGTTGACTGATCCTTAGCAAAGTCTTTACAATTGTTTTTTGTCTTGATTTCGTCTTAGGAATATGGCAGCAATCTGTCCAGCGAAACTTGAATAGCATGTCCATGGTCAGTTATGATAAGTCTGATCTAGTTAATTTATATGGGTTGAACGACCAAACCTATTAAGGATAAGCTTGCCACCCCATCAATTGAGTTAGAAGGCTTAGATATGCTTATAAACCTTGATTTTTCTCCAATTGACTGCTTTACATTTGAATTTAGTTTACAAACATTGGAAGAACTTAAACCCCTTTTCTGATAAATTTGACTTAGATGGGAAGGAACCTGAATGTTGATGATGCCCTCTGGCTTTACCAACTCCTTTCAAAACCTCCTATTCCTTTCCAGCAACTCATTGGTAGTAGGGAGGGCTAGCAGAGGGGGTATTTTAAGTGGATAGGTCGTAACCCACTGCTCATTCACTACATGGGTTAAGTCACCCCAGTTGGTGAGGAACACGGCAACCTTATTGGGTCCCTTTTGGCTCTAGGGGTACCCCTTCCTGGCCAGGCATAGAGGCTGATCTCCAGGAGTTACAATATCAAGGTTTAAAATATGGGACCATTCATCAGATTATTAGCATGGGTGCTACCTGGATAGTAGCCACATGCTATACTCCACAGATCGTATCATGTGATGCTTCTATTGACTTGATATTATCAGATTCCTAAAATTTAAACAGGCCACCCCCTTCTTTTATAAAACTATATCCCATTCCAAAAAATAGGGATTTACAATTAGAAAAAAATATGAACGCTCTTTTTTTTTAGTACTAGATGGTATGAACGCTCTTTTTTCTTTTGATTTTTTTAACTCTTTATCATAAATCATCTGTTCTTCAATATGTCACATTATCTAAATTTTTATATGATGAGAGTTCTAATTAAATGGTAATAAATAGTTGTCCTTTGGCCCATATTCACATAAAAGAGTATTTTTAAAGTATCAAACATACTGCAAGTGCTTTATTACAGAGGTATATGGGTATTAGTATCATTGAAAATCCCAAAAAATGAAAACCCTAAAGTTTGTACAACTACAGGGTCACCAAAAAACATCTAAAAATACCAGAAACTAATTGATTATATAATTAAAAATGATTTTATCTATAGTTTTCTCATTAGATGAACAACAGAAATGGAAAGGATAATGATTTCAATGGAAGTCCACCCACAGTATCGTTGGAAGATGAATGTTTGAATACTTAAAAAATACCAGAAAAAAGACATATCAACTGGATTTCTGTTGATGTAGTGAGATAGCTAACAGATGTAGTTCTGAATCCTGGTGACCAAGCCACCCACAAAAGAGCATGTTGGGATCTTTGCCCACCTTTCCAGCTTCCTAGGTTATTTGCTGTTTTGCTAAGGAAAAAGTCCTACTAGCAAATAAATCAGATATTAGTTGACCTCAATTTTGATCAATAATATCTGGGGATTTTTGAGTAGTTCACCGGGTTTAGATCTGTCAGGGATTGATACATGCAAATGCTTAAGATCTTGTTGGGCAGAGTTGCCAACAGACTCAAGGCATCTGATAGTTGATTATTAAATGATTTTTATGTGCATCAATTGGGATTGGTTGTGTTTCATCACCAACTAATTGGGAATTTAATCAGAAGTTGTGAGGTGTGTGATGCCACCTGAAACTAGCAAATCAATCCGTTGTTTCATGAACTGCTTTGATGGGTAAATATTCCTGATACCTAAGCAAGTTGCTAGCCAAATGTAATTGATTTGCTGTGATTGAGCGGGAACATTAGGGACACGTTTTCTGGCTCTTTCCATTATCAGGTCACTGGGATGTCTGACAGAGGAATCCTTAGCCCAATGGAGAAGACCATCGCCGGAAAGACTTTGCAGAATTATTTAATGGCAATGGTTGCTGTTTCATGGCTGAGGCGCTAACCAAGGTGTTGAGCGCCAAATTCTCCTTATAAAATCCAAAGTAATTTATCTATAAAACAGATCTAAATAACCAATGAATTTTATTCATCTTTAGTCAATTATAGTTGTAGTACAATAGTTATAACTCTTTTGTGTGATAAAGAAAAAGGATTGGATATACTTAGAAGAGAAGCAGACCTTTAACGTAGATTTCCGCTGACTCAGCGTGGTGGGAACTAAGGCTGAGAATCTTTAAATCTAAGAGTGGTTTAAGTCTAGACAGAATAGGGAAAAAGTCCCCAATTGTCAACCTAATCAGTACTTCATTGATCATCCCATCTTTAACGATGAGCCACCAATTAACCAGGTTTACTTATTCAAGTATGGATAATAGTCTTCATACTTTCGCCCATTTATCTAATACTATCAAGCAACACAAATTGTGAAAATAACTGAACCTGTGCAATTTGTCTCTGTGAACGATTGTCATTAAATCCAGACTTTAAAAATTGGTACTCTTTAAAAGAAGTAGAGTAGCCACCGGTTCCCAGTTTTTATAAAGAGCATCTGCCATAGATAAAGCTTATATGAACCTATGCAAACCTAATAATATTTTTGAGAGATACACCAGTATTTCAAACCTCTCAAAAGATAAAAAATCTATATATCCAGCCTTGTACTATATCAATCAATTGTTAACATTATCATGAAAATTGTTGTTATATTGGTATCAAGATGGATTAAGATCAGGCTACAAACAAGACTACAATTATCTTCTTGGGGTGTAGGAATATAAACGGCGAGATTAAGGCAGATTATGACTACACTATTTAATTATACAATTATATCTCTACCATAGATTCTGTAGTCATAGAATATATAAACAATTCAACTATTTCAGAAGGATTATGCATAATCAGATGTGAAGGCTCAAAAGCTTTATAAATTCTTTGACACTGAGTTCCATAAGCATGAAGCCACATCTCATGTTGAGATGGCCGCTCAGGCTTCAGATAATTAATATAGCTTTGAAGACCTTCTCAAACATCTTAAAGTCAACCGGAGCAAGATTTGAACTATATCAATGTGCTTGAATTAGATTAACACTCTGAAGCTCCAGTGGTACCTCAAAACCTTATAACAAGGGTAGATCCTGTTGAAAAAAACCTAGTAACTCGGGCTACTAAATCATCTACTAAAACTTTTGTCAACTGGTTAACAACTTGGAAAATAAGTAAAAAGGCCAAAAGATTAGCAATGAAGCTCTAAATGATGTCTATTGCCACTTTTGTATGCAAATTTAATAAGATAAAATGAATGATGAGCTCCAATCCAAAATGGATCAGCCTTAACAGAGCGCAGTGCGTAAAGGCATGAAGGAGGACCTACACAAATGAATTAGAATGTTGAAAATAATAATAAACTTATTTGAACCTCCCACACCACTGCATTATATTAAATCACTGCTCTTAATCCTGCGGTAAGAACCTTAAAGATGACAAATATTTACTGGAGAGAAGCATAGAGGTGTTGAATGCTAATCTATGACTCACCACTGAAGATTAGGATAAACAACATGAATTATAAAAGTATAAATCCACACAATCTCACATGACCTTAACTAATTTTGCTTATGTATGGATGCTACTGAAGGCAATACCACTGGATTACATGCCTTCTCTGGTGAAGAAAAACCAAAATAATGCCTAACTCAAGGATAAGCTCACTACAGGGGAAGGCAGCATCACACCTTTACTGTATGGCTATAATGTACCATGGAGAATGTAATTAACCATTAAAGACTTAAGCATAACTTGTCCCGCTTAAGTTGCATGTCCCATGAAGTAATGGTCTCTCATATGGACAACATAAACACCTGGGAGGTAGTAAAGGAAGTGATCACTAAGAAACTTAAATATAAGAAAATTCTGATAAGAAAGTAAGAGAGTTATGCAAATTAGACTATGACAAAATGAAACCTTATTCAAACAAATGTATCATTTTATATATTGAGGCACAATATTAGTGACTTTAAATATTATTTCTCTTGTGATACCATGGCTGCTGCCATATTTGTATCACCCAGTAACCCTGACTAAGCTATTCTTATTTTTTTTAAACTCAGCTTCAATTCTGTCCTCAATTTCAAGAAGGCTCTACTAGATGTGTTTACCATACACAAGCCCATATCTGCAATAAAGTTAACACGAAGCCAAAAGTCCTTACAGTTGAAGAGTTCAGCATAAAAAAGTAGGAAGACCCAAATTTACTTTTTGCAAGAGGACCAACTACATATATATATTGAATGTTCTAAAAGAATATTGCCTTGACTGAGCAGAAGAAGATAAGTTGAAAAAAAACTTTCACCCTGTGAAAATTGGCACAGTGGCGTCATATTTTAGTGCACAGGTTAAACACACCAAATACAAGGCACTGTACGAGGACAGTAACCTTAGTCAAAAACTCTAACAGAAAAGCCTTATATTCAGAAAAGGGGTTTTAATAAAAAAAACAAAGGAGAACAAAATATATCAAATAACGCCAGTGGTCCAGTCTTGCTAAAATTTTTCTAGATTAGATCTCTAGCTTCTTCAGGGAAAAGAACGCTTTACCATTTAAAACCCTCTTCAAATGTGCACTTTTTAACAGAGATCTCATTGGCGCTTTCAAAGTTACTAAGAAGCACCTCCAAATGGCAGGCTAAAATTGCATTATCCAAATGGGTTTGGAAACGAATAACTAAATTTGAGACATTTCCCATACTAAGATGCAATATACCAGATGTAATAAAATTACCACCTAGCCGCCATAGTAAATATAGGACCCTATTACCAATGTTTCTATGATGGCATGAGGGAAGCACATGATAGCACGCTAAAATAAAATAGGAGATGATATAAACATTGAGGCCACAATGTCAGAATCCAATAAATATAGGGATAAGAGATGCACCAGAGAGTTTAAGGAATCGGACTTATAAATAATTATTATACTTTATGCTACCACTTTATAAATTCTAATGCCGCGTGGCATAGTAGATAATAGTACAATCAAATCTGCTATTTAATTTTTTAGTTACATTATGACATTTATTGTATAAAAATATTGTATACAGATAGTTGGTCAAACCTGATTACAACTTTACTCCACTTGAGAAAACATTGGGTAACAAAGATGTGTGGGGGTCAACTAATCATTGAGAACTTAGGCCTGATGCCTAGAACTCTGCTATTACTTTATAAACTTTGCATGCACCCAGCTGATAAGGTGACTTATAAGAGGATCCTTTGGAGTGTAGGCATCTGTAGATGTCTTCTTATTGATCTCAAAAGGGCCCTTCTGTATGTGTTCTAGATTAATAGTTCATTAAAAACTATGGTTATTGTAGTAAAAAACGAGTTCTCTACTTTAAAGTGGGGTAGCAGCCTCTGGTCTGCATTATCTCACTCACGAGATCATTTTTCCCAGCCAGCACATCGGATTATGCTGCACTTTATAGTTGGATTAAGTATGTACCATCGTCAAATATTTCGTGGGACTCATGGCATATTGATTGACACAAGAATATAAGTAAAGGAATCACCAGTTGCTTTCCTTAATGTAATGCAAATGGTGAATGCCTCATGGATAAGTGATAAGTGATATTTAAGCGAAAATGGTGAAAGGCAAGAAAATTTTCAGCTGGACGTCTTTGTCATAATTATTTTACGTTAAATTCCAACAATAGTACCATACACTTGTTCAACAGTGCTGTTGGTCTTAGGGTGGTATGACATAGACAATACCCCACATAACCCATTAAGTCATGTAGCTTGGAAATTGTATGAGATGTGAGATTGGTCCCATTATCCATCAGCAGAAACTGAGGGCATCTATGCTGATAATTGTACCCTTCGATATGAACTTCGCCATTATCATGGCACCTATGTCCTGAAATTCTTTTACATTCAACCACTTAGTGAGGTGATCTATGGCCATAATTATATTTTTAAGTTGACCTGAAGTGTTTGACAGAAGGCCAACAATATTGATAGAAACTTTATGCCAAGCAAAGTCAGGTTCAACCAGTTAATATGAGGTGGCTTTCTGGTAGGGCCTATCTATCTGGCATTCCAAAAACAACAGAGGGTTACATGAACGTCAAAATTCATAGATTCCCAATAGTAGTGATGTTTTAATAGCTAAAATGTTTACTTGAAATCCTCGTGACTTGTCACCTTGTGGGCCCCAGTAATAATATCATTCCTCTCTGTTGGATGAGGCATTTAAAATTGTTGATTGTTGCTGATCTTATAAATTTTTTTACTTTCAATAACTGTATTCATCCTTAATTTTTCTAAGGAGCGCTGAAGTTCAACTTGTTCTTTGTCATAGTTTCAGGTTAGCATTTTATCAAGTAGTGCATCAGCCACAACAGCCACTAAGGCCACCGTGGGAAGTCTGGATAACCCATTGGCATTTTTATGCTTGATGCCAGGTCAATGTGAATTATGAACATCGTAAGCCTGCAGTATAAAAGACCAACAGCCCAATCACCCTTCAAGTTCTTTCATAATATGTAAGCACTGGATGGATGCGCGATCAGTTGCTACAGTGAAATGCAATTTAGATATGTAAAACCAGAATGGTTTACAAGTTTAAATGACCACCAGGCACTCTACTCTGTTAATGTGTAGTTATATTCAAGAGAATCTAGCGTCTGACTGTAATAAGCAGCAGAGTGTTTAATTTCCATCAGACTCATTTGAGATAACACTGCCCCAACAGCAGTGAGAGAAGCGTCTATTTGAATAATAAATAATTTTTAAAAATTAGGGTATACTAATAGTGGCTTGTGTAAGGTAAAGCCTGAGTTTATTAAAGGCTAGCTGACTGTTCCCAGTCCACTCAAAGGGTACTCCATTCTTAAGGAGGTGAAATTGTGGCTCACCTATCTTACTAAAGTTTTCTACAAACTGGAGGTAGTAACTGATCACTTTAAAGAAAACCTACACGTCGGCTTGCTACTTAGTTGCGCCATGCATTCAACCACTTCAACCTTTGCCAGTTGGGGCCTCAGGCCATGTTTATCAATGACAAAACCCAAATATTCCAGCTGCTCACGGAAAAATTACACTTATGAGGCTTGATCTTAAGATCAACCTTAGAAAACCAACTGAAAACTTCTTCCAGGTGTTGCAGATGATAATAAAAGTTCTGGAAATATTTTTGTTATCATCTGTTTAAACTAGGACGCAGGAAAATTTAAATCACCAAGGATGCTATCCATAGCCTTCTGAAAGGTCGTGGGAGCATTGTACAGACCCTGTGGCATTCTCATAGGCTGATATAGGCCCTGGGCCTTAATCATGACGCACTTTTCCTGATCCTTTTTGGGCAGATCTTACAATAACCAGAAGTCAGGTCCATAGCAGAAAGATACTGCGCTCCGCCAAGTGGTCTAGCGCATCATCAATCAATGGTAAAGGACAATAATCCTTTTTTGGCAATACTACTAAGACTCCTATAGTCTATCACCACGCGGTTAAACAAGTCTTTTTTACCAACAATTAACACCAGGGATGCTAAGGACTCTTAAGGGGTACTACATTCCATGCTGCACAAGTTGAGCAATTCTAGAATTAATGACTTCATCTGTCAACTTGGAGCGCCTAATCAATAAATTCATATTGGTGGATGATTACCAGTATCAATGTGATGTAGCACATCTTGTGAACAACCCAAAACAATTTAATTTAGCAAAATTAACACTGTATTTATCGAAAAGAGCCAGCAATTGGTCATTCTCCACCTTGGTTAACCCAGAAAGGCTTTCTCCAAGGAATTAAAGAGCAAAAGATTGCTTAATACTGTTGTTAAGCAATAGTTCGTCAATGTGAACAAAATTATAAAGTTTCTGAACTTATTCAACTAGAAGAGGGTGTACAAATGCAACCAGTTGATGTCATTGGATATGACTAGGGTACAAATTTGAATTGCTAGCATTACTTGAATTTCTACATGGTCAGGAGAATAATACCAGGTGCGGCAGCCAGTTCTAATTTAGATTGACAAGAAATGCAAATATTTTGCCATAGAACACCAAGGGAATTTTCAAATCAATTTTGGTCCCCATAATGACTTGATGGGCGCACCATAATAGTCAAGCTATGATTAGCTCATAATAGAATACCCTTATACTCCACAATCTGGTTTAGTAACTGAAGAGTATGGCCACGCAGCTTCTGATACTCAATTAGCACTATACCATACTTAAAGAAAGGCAAACTTGACCCTGAATTTTAGGCATGAGGACCACATCCTTCCACTTATACAATATCATAAGAGTTTGACCATTATCTCTAGTGTTTTCTCTTTAATTTCAGCTTTGACTCCATAAGTTTCATAAAAGAGTTCCAAGAGTTAAGTCATGCTTCTGGTTTTCAAAAAACAACGGCAGGAGAGGATAGTACTAAGGAACTAAACCGCAGTGGCAAAGCACTGTAGGCTCCTTCAGACATAGTGGTATGAGGTACTTACATGCTATATACTTTCTGATAAAATAGGTCTGTTGTGAGGCCCAGTCTTTTAACCAGCTTGGTAGATACAATATTGACTGGTGCCCCACTATCCATGATAGCTCTGACCTTGATATTATTAAAACTAGTATCAATGCAGGTGCACTTGAAAAAGTAAGCATCTGAAGCAAAAAAATTTTATAGATCTCCAAGGTGTTCACCTGATCCAAAATATTCTGATTTTCTTAGCCTAATTGAGGGCTAGATTCTTTTAAGACCTAAATAGGCATCGCCACTTGGACCTCATGCAGTTTGGGGACATCACCAGATTCAACTGAAAGCTCTTGTTGCTCTAGCTGTTATAAATAATGCGCCAATACTATTTTTGGCATCAACTCGACTTTGCTTCCTTGCAGGAGCAACTAGTATCAATTACCAAATTATCAACCTGTACTCACTGATCTATTGGAAGTGACAAGTCATTAGAGGCTTTCCGCCAGATAGAAGGTGAGGTTAGAAAATTTTCCAAACTTGGGATTTTTAGATGTTGTTAGATTTTGATGGTTGATTTGGATAGTAGACCCTTTGTGTCAACCATCAATGCTAATAGATTATCCCATTGATGGTTTTCTTGATCCTTCCAAATTTATCTGCATAATCTGTTAAAAACGATTCACCTCAAAACCTACTTAATTGCGCTTAAACACCCTGATTATCATAGTTAATGACAGTTATGATATAAAAGCTTTTCTTTACCCTCAATATCACTTTTGAGTAAAAATTACAAAAAGTTAAATTTTCACTGCCTCACGGCCATGTCCATTTGTCAGTTGATGACCTCAGATCCGCCGCCTGCAGCCCCAATGTGGGCAGCGGTGATCCACCACTTAGAATTTTCCGTCCCATGGGGAAACGCATTTGGATGGTCTCAAATAACCTGACACACTCTTCTGGCTGATTTGTCCCTCCAGAGGGACTTAGCACTTCACCTTGCGCGCATCCACCTGACCCGCTCACACTCTCTCGCCCTTCCTTGCTCCAACATTCAATTTTGCCTCCATGTCAACTATGAGCGTTTATTCCCATATGCCAACAAAGCTATAATTGAACAAGTCTTAATGCCTTTGCACTGGCTGGCTTAATTGATTTCCACCCTTTTAAATGCTATTTTGACATCTGATTTCAAACGGAGGAGGATGTTGTAGCAGCTGCAATAACTCCATTATTTTATATAAATAACCCCATTCCAACTATCTGTCCTCATCTTCCTTCTAATCCCACCCGGTGGTGCCATTTGCAGACCTCGCTTCACATCTACCACCCCAGCTTTTTTATGATAATTGATGTCAAGGTTTTTGGACTATGTCACTCAACCCAACCTCATCTCCACAGTTCCCTCTGGTGCAGAGCGGCTTGCCACCCCTCGCACCACTGCCACCATCATCCCACACCACTCCACCATTGCCTAACAAATCCCCTCGCGTGCTAATATTGTTGTGGCGCTGGAGCATTTCTTTTGGGCTCATGTCAACAAAAGTCAACAGATTTGCTGTTCTGTTTTAGGCTATAAAACTCTAAAAATTCCTGCTCCCATGCCGCTACACCTGTTATTATTTCTGAACCCTTGTCAGTGGCATCTGAATAGAGTGTTTTGTTGTCCCCTTCAGACCAACATACTTGCTTGCTGGCCAGTGAGGGAAATTTTCCCCATCAAAACTCCAGCCACACTCACCCACCTGAATTTTACCCAACCAATCAGAATCAAACTTGGACCACTGTTCACTCCCAAGAAGCTCCCCATTCGCCTACTACCACCCACCCTATTTCTGCCTACCCTGATTAAATGAACCAAAATTCTTTGGCCCTATTGGATGTGTTTGATGAATCAAATGAGCTTTTCACAATGAAGGTTGAAGAATCAGAATATGCCCCAGAAAGATGTGAATGGGATAAATTCTTAACTTGGATTTTGACAAACCTATCCTCCCAGATGTTATGCCCCTAAACCCAATGCCATCCCCTTCCAGAGTGACCACCAGCTTGCCCTAGAATCGGTGGCCTCTTCCAGTGTCACCACCTCTGCAGCGCAGTAGTAGAATTTGATGGTTTGTTCAATAATGGGATGTGACCAGTTAACATCCCTGATTTCCCTTAAAAGCTTGGTATGAAATCAACAAATTGGTCAGCGCTGCCCTCACCTCTACCATGCATGTCACTAAACTAGCAACATCTGCCCCAAATATTTAGATCACCTAGCAAAATAATTCCAGATTTGCCCTACTTCCCGATGCCCAACTTCAGGCTGAACTTCATGTGGCAGAACTAATGAAGCTATCCTCCAGGAAGATAATGAGGATATCGATTTTTTATATAAACCTCAAACCACACCATGCTGATGCCTTGAACCCTCGCTCTCAGCCTTAATCCACTTATACAACACTACTGCACTTGCTGAAGTTGCTGCGCTGCAGATGAGCCGCCTGACTCTTTTCCCCCCTCTGCCACGGTGATTAGTGGTCCTCTGCTCACTGCCTAGCTAAGTTTTTTTTGTCATTCTGTTTTGTTTCATTTCCTTTTTGCTTGCTCTTTGAGTATCAGTAATGTCCACCACCTGGTCAGAGTAGTTAAGTAAAATTTAGGATACTAGCTATGATATAATATTATTATGGCCAATTATGGGACCCACTTAGTTGAATTTGTGGGGTTTATGGAATAGCTTTAATTTCATCTTACAATTTAAATGAAACTATGATTAATTATGGTTTTTTGTATGTCAATCCTTTTAAATGGCATGATAGCTTTGCCCATAGATGACCCAATTAGAGAATACTTAGTACTATCAATAAACCTAATGACATCCCAATTTATGGATGCATCATTATTCGATTTCTATATTTTCCTTTCCCTATTTTATTGTATTTTGTTAGCTTCATGATGAAACGTTATTGGGGTGATTGTAAAGAGAATATGCACCACTGAGGCGCTTATATTTAATACTTATCTGGAGAAGGTTGACCAGGGGACAAGCACTTCTGATATAGTGTGGATATACTAATGAACTGTGAAAAATTAAAAGACACCCCAGAGGGTTCGAGGCCCCTCTTGTTGTCTCCAGGACCACCAAGTTTAGGACGTTAGGGGGTTATGCTGGTTTATTCTTGGATGCAGCATGAGTGAAGGAAAAAAATCAATCTTTAGGAACCATATAAAGAACTATTTATTGATTGTCCTTCTGTTATGTGGGGTCATGTTTCCAAACAACCATGATTGGAAATGTTCCAATATATGGCAGTGGAAATGATTGATTGCTTCTTGGATTGTAGGCGTTGCTCCTGTAAACTATTCCAGTACTATTTTATGGATCGTCCATAGTGCTATTGCTATATTAACGCCTGGAGGAATGGGTGGATAGGTGACTCCATGTTTAGAGCGAACATGTTCCTAGCTAGACTAAATGGTTGTCCACTTTCTTGGCGGAATAGGCTCATGAACTCTTTCCATAAAGCTACTGATGTTGGACATTGTTCTAAGCGGTGTACTAGTTTCCATACTGACCACATATCGTACATGAGGAATGGGCTACATTTGACCGTTCTGCTGTGTGGTATACTCTCCTCATGCGTCTCCACACATGTGCTCTTATCCTGGGTTGTTGTAGTGAGTAATGTGTGTATCTCCAGACTCTTTTTTGGGTCTCAAGGTTGTATGGGTTATCCATTTGGTCTAGATAATCAATTCTGGCTATGGTATTCAGACTTCTGCATATTATTTTGTGTGTGACTATTTGGCTATTAATTTCCTGCCTATGAGTTAGCCTAGAGCGTCTTCTGTGACTGATCTGATCACATATGTGGATCTTCCACTCTGCTCTTCTCATGGCTAGGAGTATTCGTTTGAAATGTTCAGGAGTGCCATGTGGTCCTGAAGCTGTAGGATGAGACGCCAGATACTTAATTATTGTGTTTGGGTGATCTGAGTTTCTTATTTGGAGTGCTCGTGTAAAGTTATATCTTGCTGCTCTAGCCCAATGTACATCTGGAAGGTCTGGACTAGTCACCTGAGCTATCCAGGATCCTAGTATATGGGTCTTTTGGTCTACATAACTAGTAAGCCCCATACCTCCATTCCTCCTAGAGCCAAATAGGGCTTAGAGGCGTACAGATGGGGTTGTGGTTGGACCAAAGCATCCTTGTAATAAAGCGTGAATTGTATTAAAGAAGGCCGGTGTGAAAGCAATTGCATGGGTCGTAAACCATATGATTGATAGAATCATGGAGTTGGCTACTGTGACCGTTCCTGTTAGACCTGTTTGATGTCCGTGTAAGGAGGCAATGCGTCTTTTTATTTTATCCAGAAGCTGATTTTCCATCATGGAGTTGGCGTAACCTCCTGCTTCCAACCATACCACCAAGTGACGGACAGGTCCAGCTGTTAGCTTGGTGGTGAAGGAAAGTTTTAGTGGGGTTATTGATAATTTTTGCCTCCTATGTCTGGTGGTGAGTCTAGATGTTGTATTGGGTTGTTGGTCCAGGGTAGATGGCGTCCAATGAGTCTGTTATTTCCCAAGGAATTGATTTCCGTTTTCTCTGTGTCAAGTGATTCATTGCTTATGGCTGAATATTCTTGTATTATCTTCTCAATTCTGCAATCATACTGGTTGTTAGATATTCCCACCACACAGTCGTCAGAGAAGGCCATCATCCTGACTGGTGGTTGGCCCTTGACGTTGATTCTATTGAGTAGTATATTTGTATTCCAGATTAGAGGATCCAAACTAAAATTGTAAAGTAGAGGGCTTAAAGGGTCGCTTTGTTTGAGTCCTTTATGTGGGATGACTGGGTTAGTTAAGAAACCTGCTCCATGCACAGACATGGTAGTTGATTCTGTGAACAACATCACCCAGTTTATGAGACTATTTGGGATTATAAATTTTTGAAAACAGGCCCTGAGATAGGTTAAGTTCACCCTGTCATATGCCTTCTGTTGGTCCAAGAAGACAAGCGCTCCAGAGGTTTTGGATTGGCAGACATTTGCAGCTGTGTGGATGTTGTCCCATTTTGGATCTTCTTAGGACAAATCCATATTATGATGGGGATATCGCGTCAGTTGCAATTTCTCCTAGTCTTTTGGCCTTAATTTTTGTGAATATTTTTGTATCTGTGTTGGTTAGGGAGATTGGGTGCCAGTTGGATAGGTTTAGTCTGTGTCCCTTTTTAAATAAAGTGACAGTTTAAGCTTCTTTGCCTCCAGGTAGGAGGCATGTTTCCATAATACACTTGTTCATGGAAGTTAAAAGGATATTAGAAATATTAGTAAAATATTTTATATAAGATTCATAGGGAATCCCATCAGGTCCAGGGCATTTTCCTCTTGGTGCACCGCATACTACTTCCCATAATTCCTCGCGTGATATTAGGTTGATTAGATTGTTATTTTGAGCTTCATTGTCAATATGTACATTTGCGAGGAATTTTATGATTTTTCTGGTTTGACTGGTTCATATTTATATAAATTCATATAAAACCTGTGCACTTTGGTCATGACTTCTTTGGGTGTTTCTGCTATGGATTTTTCCAGTCATCAGACCTGAGTGCAAGCTATCATAATTTCCAGGCGTGGAATTGACAGAAAAAATTGCTTAAGCAAGTTTATCCATCTTTTATATTTTTTGCTCTGTATTGAACCCCGACTCAATGTTGATGTTTGCGTATCAGGGTGTTTAGCCAAGCAGAAACATCCGCCCATCTGTGACCCCATCCAGGGCTGTACCCTGTTCATGGGACATTGTTTTCTGGGTGATTGATTTCTGTCAAGGTGTGCTTGATAATATCTGAAGCTGCCCTGTATCTTCTAGATGTTGTGTTATATCAGTTGGGTTGTTGATTTCTTAAAAATTTCCCAGGTGGTTGATGAGTCTGAACAGAAAGGTGTTTGAAAATCCTAGGTTGAGAATAATCTCCATCCAGGATTTAAATTATGAGTTGGCTAAACTTTCTGGGCATATTCTGCACCACCTAGGTGCTTGGGTAGTTGTTTCCGCTGGTGTGTAGGACACTGAAACTAGCAAATGGTCAGAAAATTCGATTTTTATAGTTTTGATCTTTAAATCTGATGACAGAAAATTAATGGTAAGAGTATTAGGTCTATACGTGACATAGAGATAAGTGCACTGTTGTGTATATGTGGGCGTGTCATATTTTGTAGTAGGGGTGACCTTTTTGGTAGCGGATCATATAGTCCCAGGGTGGCCTTTAGTAAGCGAAGTTCCACTTGCCCTTGTGATACCTCCGTTGTGTATGGCCATTGGTCAGTATCTGGGTTAATCCAGCAGTTCATATCTCCCATGACAAAAATGTTTGCTGGAAGATGGAGTTGTGTTAGAGCTGTTAAAAACCCTCATTGGTCTGGTGCACCATTCATTGCATAACACTGGCTATTGTGTGCACTTCAGTGTGCCATGAGAAGGTAACAGCTAGTACATGGCTGTCCAGGAACAAATTTTTATTGATTAATTTAAAGTTTTGTTTTGCGCATACTATCACCCCACAGTGTTGCAACCAAAAATAATACTGTTGGGAGGAGCATGTTTTCCCATGCCTCCTCCTATCCCTGTGGACAGTGGGTTTCCTGCTCCGCCAGGATATCCACAAGTGGGTTACAAAGGAAACTAAACTTCTTGGCCTGGGACGTTAAGGCCTTGAGTCCCACTATGTTCAGCATCCCTATCTCTACTGAGATGCCCGATGTGCCTCAGGAGAGGTTAACAGGGCGCCTCAGCCCACCCCTTGCTCACATTACTCTCCATTGCACCTCTGCTGCGGAGAGCATAACCATGAGTATGAGTTGAGGTGTATTCTTCCCCTTTTTTTTTTTAGTACTAGATGGTCCCTGTATTCTTCCCCTTTTGTTGCCACTGTTTTTGCTCCTCTCTTGCCTTTGCTGGTTTTCAATTTATCATTGCGGTGCAATTGTGTGATCTTATTGGTCACATTATTCTCTTGTGCATTCCATTTTTGATTTTCATTCCCAATTGGGTTAAGATCCACAATCTCAGGGGGGGAGGTGCTGAACCCTGTATTGCCACATTTATTCCCAAATCAGATCGCACCAAATTCAATCTATTTGGATTAGTTGTTTAGTTTTCCGCGGGATTTGATTGGTTCATTGTTTCAAGTTCATCCATGTCTTCCTGGATCTGTTCCAGTGATATGGATGATTCCGCTGAGGCCTTTTCCTTGGCCATGGCCAGCTTGCAAGCTTGTTTACCCATTTTTTGTTCTTTTGGGGAATAGGGTCTATTATTTTATTTTGCCCATGTTCTCCCCAGTTGAATGCTTGTGTGGTATCTGTGAATTTAGCATACTCTGAGCCATCTTCGCCCATTTCTTCCTCACAGAATTCCATTTCTCTTAGGCCTTCTTTTATGGGAAAAGCATGAATCTTGTGCCCAAAGGCTTGGCAGTGGTTGCATATGGGGGGTGCGCTCTCTACTGTTGCACAGAATATTCGGGAATTTTTCCCATCAATAGTGAATGATGCAATGTGGGGATTTTTGTGATATCCTCCACTACCTCCTGGTCTGGGGAAATGATTTTAATTGCCTTCCCAGTGCTAAGGGTTGGCATTAGTTTAATATTTGCATTTCGAATTGTTTAACTTCTCCCTAGGCTTCCAAGCCTTCTCAGAGATGTTGTTTGACTACTGTGCAGTAGTGTAGTCAGAAGGTAATTAAAAAGTATAAAAATATCTTTAGTTCTGTCCAGCATGTGCATTTGGTCAATACCAAATGCTGACCGTCAGGAAGATTAAGTCCCACTCTGCCCTTCACTGCTTCACTTGCTTCTTCCCAGTTTCAAACCTAAGGTCTACCCAACCTTTGCGGATAGTATGGGTTGTTAAGTACACCACATGTGGGAAAAATTTAAGTTGGACTTCGCCAAAACTTTCCCAAATTGTCAGTGTTTCTACACCCAGGAAAACTTGCATCCCAAGTTCCACTGATGACAGTTGTTGCAAGTGGGATACTTCCATGTAACTGCAGTATTTCACCAAAAAATTCACAAAACCTGCGGGGTGTATTACCTCATGCTTTTTGTTTTTACTAATATTTACGTTTGTTCTTGTGCGCTTGGCACCTTTGGGCGGTGCAGGTCCAGGTCCTCTGCCCTTTACCACATTTGCCCAATTCTTTACTTTATCACTCATGCTCATCTCACTTGGTATTGATTATCAAATTGTACTGTTTAAGTTGAATCGTATTACTAAAAGTGATATTAATTGTAAAGAATTACTTGAGGCGCTTATATTATATATAGAAAACTCAGATTACATGATCAAAGGTGCCTTCAATTTGGGCTAAAATGATTGTAAAAAAGTTAGTTCAAGTGCTGAATTACTTTGTGGAACTATAATAACCACTGACATAATCCATAGAGGATTGGCATGGCTTTAATGAGCTCATCTAATAGATGAGTATTGCTAGGAGATGCACTAGAGATATATAAAGCACCAGTGAATGTCCTACTAATTAGATAATCTTATCATCAGTATCTGATCATCTTATACCAGTTTGAATCATCTAATATCATCTCATATTACCAAGACTTAATTCAGTCCTATCTTTATAATAAGAGTATAGACAAGCATTAAGTAAAGCTTGTATTTGTTTTCTGCATCAGGAAAGTTTCCAATTATAGAAGGAAAAATTCCAAGAAAAAACCAGAAGAGTCAATTTTTATATTTAAGCTTTGTGAGCTTCAGAACGGTTAGAAAACACTGTAAGACACTTAGCACAATCAATGTTAAGTTGATCAAAACTCTTCCCAAATATCAAAGCAGGAATTAATTCAATAAGGTAGTATATCCTCAAAAATTGCAGATGGGGCTGATGTAGAAAAACCCTCCCTATCTTCGCCCTGTCTTTTCATGAGTCTTTTTTATGCAACGGTCTCACCAGTTGATACTTGAGTCTAGAACTTAATTTTGGATATTATTTCACAAATTCTCAAGTTCTTACAACTTTAGCAAGTGATCTGAGTAAGAGAAGACTGATCAAAACAAGGCCAGAAGCCCAAAATAATTCTTGCTTTGGGGAGATGGCCTAGAGTTGTGGGTCACAAGGCACTGCATACTTTAAATTGGCACCTTAATAGTAATGACATTGATGGAGATAGTTTTTTAAATATGAGTTATATTATTCTCCTCATTTTATACTGGTATCCGGACCCTATACAATTCCAGGTTAGGCTTTCAGGCATGGGGGATGGCGAGCTGGGAGTCAAAGTCATTTTTTAAGTTAGCCCCAAATAGCATCTGCGCCTCCAAATAATAACAATCCGTGATCATTTATATAGTTTCATTTCTTTTAAACAAGATATTCAGGAACTCCATCATCCAAATGGTCATCCTTTTGGCCCCGCCAAACTCATTGTTAATAAGGTCCTTGGTGTTAAGGTAGGACATGCTGGTCTTCTTTAATTTAGGAATAACTAACTCCTGACTTTTGGAGTCTAATGAATTCATTACCACTGCCAACTTAGCAGCCTTGAATGCTTCACTCATGCTAATCTTAAAGAGGTTAATAGAATAGTGCATGTTTTCATCCTTGTTGAACCTCAGTAAATTAACTGGGTTAACCAATAATTATATTTCATGGTCACAGGACTGAGGGCCCTAAAATGACCCTATCTAACTTTCCAAATTACTAAAACAAGAAGGGGGAGTAACACAATGTGGATCTTCTGTATCATATGTATTATAAAATTGGCAATATCCAAGAGATACGCCGCCGGATTTGCACAGGGTTCAACCCACTGAGCAAGTAGAAACAACGATATGATGATTGTTGCCCTTTTAACACAAAATAAACTTAAAAATAAATTTGGAGCACTAGCTCCCGCTACTTCTTTTATTTAATATACTTAATATCGCAGCTTTCTCCAATTCTGCTTACTTTCAAATTACTTAATAACCCCTTCCTTGATCATCTCATCTTGCCTATATGGTAACAACTTTGGATGCTACGACTTGTATGGCTTAGTAATTTAATTCGCCATTTCTTATTGGCTCCATCAATTCTTCATTCGTTAATTTCACAATCGCCTAATTTGAGGCGATTTCCTAATAACCCAATATTGCCTTATGTCGAGGCGCTCAATTAATCAATACCTATAGTAAACTCAACGGATCCAATCCATTCCGCCATCACAACTGAGGGCATATCATCCAGTCATATCAGAATTGCAACATTATCCCCCCTTTAACTGGATGATAAGGCTCCTATTGCCTATACACATGGAGGAACTTTGCATGCACTTAATTGATGATCTGACTGATAGCGGGGTCCTTGATAGTATATGCATCCACACATGTCTTTTCAATAACTTTGAATGGCCCAATCTAGATGCTGGCCATCTTGTGTTTCTGGCCAAACCCATGTTGGTCACAGAAGAGAAGCATATCACCTTCCTTGAGCTGCGCAAACCTGTTACAATGTACCTGATTGGCAGCCTGATTCCTGAGCTTTTTAGCTAAGCTGAAGGAATATGCTTCAGTCTGCAATTTGATCAGAATGTTTGCAAGGTTAGTCAAATATTGATGGGGTTCCATTTCGCTGGTGTCTTCTACACACAAATAAAGTAACACCAGAAGAGCTGGGTGTTGGCCATAAAGCAGTGGGAATGGGCTTTTCTCCATGGCAGAATGGTAAAAGATGTTATAGGTGAACACAGCAGTGGAAAGAAGGGAGGTCCAATCAGATAGTCAATCCATTACTAATTTGCGTAGGATATTCACCAGAGTCCCATTCACTCATTTGACCATTCCATTAAATTCAGGGTGGTATGGGGTCATTAGAACCCCGCAGATTCCCATGAGCTCATTCAGTTTGGGGAGGATGTGAGAGGTGAAGTTAGTTCCATTGTCAGTGAGAATAAACTGAGGGCATCCATGTCACTGAATAAGACACTCCATCATGAACTTGGCCACTGTAACTGCCCCTAAATCTTGTATTGCCCTTACTTCAACCCACCAGGTCAAATGGTCAATAGCCACAAGGATATACTTACACCAGTTAGCTCCTGTTGGCAAGGGACCAATGACATCCAAGAAAACAGTATGCCAAGAAAAGTGTGGTTTCACTACCTGATATAAAGTCTTACGGCAGAATGGCTTCTCCACTTGGCACTGATGGCAACAGGAAATGGTTTCGAGAACATTGAAGTTCATACTTTCCCAATAGTACCAAGGGTGCAATAACTCCATTGCCTTATGCACCCCCTATGTACGACTGCCTTGTGGGCACTCATAATAATTTCTGACCGGGCTGAGGGTCATGGAAAATTCACTGTGGAATTGCCGATCTGCTTGTACAGTTCACTATTCCATTGGAAGGTATTTGTTCTCATTTCATTTAATGCTTTGATCACTTGGGGCGGTTCATCGTTGTACTTTATGCAGATAATTTTGTCAAATATTATATTGCTTACATCTGCCATAACTGCAATTGTTGGCAATCTCAATAAACAACTGGCATTCTGGCGTTTTACTCCAGGTTGATGAATAATTTCGAAATTTTATGCTTGCAATTTAAGAGCCCATTGGGCCAGGCGCCCTTCCAGTTCTTTCAGATTTTGTAACCAGCGTAGTGAGGCATGATCCATTATAACTTTGAATTTTACTCCATGCAGATGCACCTGGAATTGCTTATAGGCGTAGATCACCGCTAAGCATTCCCACTCAGTCATGGTATAATTGCACTCATGGCTGTTCAAGCTACAACTGCAATATGCTATGGGTTGTTCCTCTCCTTCCTCATCTTTTTGGGATAGGACTGCCCTCACGACAGAAAGGGATGCATCCATCTGAATGATGAATTCTTTTTTCAAAATTAGGATAGTGTAACACTGGCGCGCTGGTCAGTGCAGTTTGAAGCATATCAAAAGCGTGTTGCTGTCATTCCATCCATTCAAAAGTGGTGTCTTTCCTTAATAACTCGAATAGTGGGCCCTGATACAGCTGAAATTGGGGATGAACCACCGTTAATATCTGATCATTCCCAAAAAGACCTGTATATCCCACTTTCTGTTAGGTAGAGTCATTTTCCGAATGGCTTCCACTTTGGCTGGTTGAGGTCTCAGCCCTATGGCATCAACCACAAATTTCAGGTACTCCAGCTGGTCCTTAAAGAAGTGACATTTCCAGGGTTTGATCTTGATGTTGGCCTCAGCAAGCCGGTGGAATATAGCTTTTAAATGGTCGAGGGGTTTGGAGATGGTTTGGGAGAAAACATTAAAGTTGTCAAGGTATACAAGGACGCATGACAGTTTTAGGTCCCAAGAATAGTGTCCATTGTCCGTTGGAACATAGCCGGGGCATTGCACAGCCCTTGTGGCATCTAGGTTGTTTGGAAAAGACTTTGGATGTGATTACAGCGCACTTTTCCTGCTCTGCCGGTGGCAACTCGATTTGCCGATAGCCCAAGATCAGGTCCATAGCTGAGAAGAAACGAGCTCCCCCAAGACAATCTAAAGCATCGTCAATCCATGGTAAGGGATAGGAGTCCTTTTTAGTGATGCTGTTGAGCTTCCATTAGTCTATTATCTACGCGGTTGGTGCCATCCTTCTTTTTTACAATAAGAACAGGAGAAGCCCATGGACTCTTCAATGGTTCTAGCATCATTTTCGCTAATAGCTTGTCAATTTCCTCAGTCACTACTTCTTCTTCCACGCTTGATTGGCAGATTGGCCTTGACCTGATGGGAGGATGATCTCTGGTGTCCAGCTTATGAACCACCCCCGCGCAAATCCTAAATCATGGTCATTGACAGCGAAAATCTCTTTATATTTTTATAATAAAGTGATTGCCCTTTCCTTCTGTGATTCTAACACCCCATTAAATTTATCACGTGAAACAACTGCCATTGCACTAAGCTGTGGTGTGGATGGCAGACTAAATTCCTCTAGTGACCCAAAGTCATGAACCAAAAGAACCTCCTCAACAGGGATTAAGTGTAAATATGCCACTATTTGGTGGCAGCAGATTTGCAGTGGTACCATTTGTAGATTTGCGAGAAAAACTTTGATCTCCCCCTGCACTGGTAAAATAGTATCTGGAGCCACGTGGGGATCAAGCCATGATTGCTGATATGGCCCAATAACCTCCCCATAGAGTCCATTTAAATTTCGATCACCAAGTCAGTGTTCACTATAACTTGATACCCTGATGGAATAGATATAGGTCTGGCAGCTCTGAGAGGCAGCCCTTGATATTCAAATGTGTTGAGGAAGGGCTCGGGTTTTGCCCTTTAACTGATGGTAGTGCACTGGAATGACTCTGTCGCTATAAGCTATATTAATATTCCCCATATGCACTGGGTCATTTGGTACTCCGCTAGAGGTAAAGTGGTTTGAATTCGCTGACCCAATATTTCAAAAGTCTCATTTGTCATATTAATAACAGCCCCATAGTATCACAAGAAGGCAGTTCCAATTAACAGATCGTAATTGTTATTTGGTAACACTATAGCTGGAGCTACCATGACAATAGAACCAAACCTCAGAGGAAGGGCACTGTATGCACCCTCAGAACCATATTTTCCAATCCAGCAGTGCCATCTACCATCTGGTGTTCCATATCCGGTTTTAATGCCAACCTGGCCACCAATTTGGTGGAGACTATGTTGACAGGTGCGCCAGTATCTATGATGGCACAAACTTGGGTCTTAGCTACAACCAGGTCACAGTAAGTACATTCAGAGTATGATACATCTCGACTGTTGATAACATGGACATCTAAAGGATCCATGTTTCCAAGGAAACATGCAATCCCCTCACCAAATCTGGGGTATTGTTTATAATAGTTTGGACTGGAAGGGCGATTTTTACTAATTGTAAGAAGGGTGCATCTGAGGAAGGGTCTAACTTTTCAGGGGTTACTTGGTCAAACATTAGGCAGGTTTATGGCTTGACCTGCATCTGAGCCCCCTTTTACCCCACAACTGCTGACTGTACTTGTGTCAAAACATTCACCCCTCCAATAGGCGACTGATATAACACTGACTCATTGTGTAAAAAAATTCCTCTGAATATTCAAATTTGGGTTCAGGTGGGACGTTTGGGTTTGGTATAGCGGAGATAGAGAGTCCCTTCTCTACTCCACTCTGACTTTTCCCTTGCCATACTGTTCCGGCCATATGCAAGAGACCAATTGAGTAGGGCACCATTGTGCCAGATGCCCTTGTCAACTGCATTTGAAACAGCTGACCCCATAGGGCCCACGTCCTTGATTAATGTGATACCATTCATGGCGAGAGTTGGGCTGGAATTGATCAGCATAAACAGATCTAGTGTGGTAGTGGACCCAAGGATGATAAGCAGGAATAGGGTGGACGTTCAACTGCTGAGAATAGCTTGGTGAAATCTGATCTGGACTGATAGAGTTCCCCAAATATGATGGTTCAGCAGTCATATCAGTAGGAAACCAATCAATATTAGGTGGAGGGAAGTTGGCTTATATGCGGTGCAAGAACTGAACAAGTTTAAGAAAAGGTACATCCTCATCCAACAGTGTGGCCATTACATTGTGTAGCTCACTGTATGGCTTTACAGCAGAAGTCATTGCAATACACACATCAGCTTTGGATAAAACTCCGGCCCCAATTAACATGTAAGCTTCCGCTGTAAAGCACTCAGCAAAAGCAGTGAGAGTTTCATTCCGCTGAAACTTGATGGTCAAAAATTTGACCTTCCGCTGGGACATCTTTGCAGTTCCGCCTTACAACCACAGTACCATATTTTTGACTTCTTGGTATATAGGGGAACTGCCTGAAAGGTAACAGACAACTTGATCAGCACTTCAAACATTCAAGGAAGAAATCAACAATTTTGCTCTTAATTGATCTGAGACTCCTTCAATTACAATCTCAAAATTGCTTAAAGTACCCATAAATATTCCCTTCACGATCAAATGGGGGCAGCTTAGTGCATTGGACCTCCTAGACCAGCTCATCTTGTTTTTTAAGAACAGTATCCAATGCCAGTTTTAGCTCCACATAGGCAAACGACCCAGAGAGTTGGGTAGGATATTTATAAAAACCACATCGATGCAACATTGCTGATAACTGAGTTTTTATCATTTATAATTGATCAATGGGCCCCCTGTAGTGAGCACCACTGTTATAAAATTGGCGATATCCAAGAGATACGCCGCTGAATTTGCACAGGGTTCAACCCACTGAGCAAGTAGGAACAACGATATGACGATTGTTGCCCTTTTAACACAAAATAAACTTACAAATAAATATGGAGCACTAGCTCCCGCTACTTATTTTATTTAATATACTTAATATCGCAGCTTTCTCCAATTCTGCTTACTTTCAAATTACTTAATAACCCCCTTCCTTGATCATCTCATCTCGCCTATATGGTAATGACTTTGGATGCTACAACTTGTATGGCTTAGTAATTTAATTCGCCATTTCTTATTGGCTCCATCAATTCTTCATTCGTTAATTTCACAATAGCCTAATTTGAGGCGATTTCCTAATAACCCAATATCGCCTTATGTCAAGGCGCTCAATTAATCAATACCTATAGTAAACTCAACGGATCCAATCCATTACGCCATCACAACTGAGGGCATATCGTCCAGTCATATCAGAATTGCGACAATATGATTGCCTGGAAGCACCAATGATCAGAATGGAAGTACCAGTATCCTTTTCCATTAACAGAGTTTCTAGAGCGACTTGATCCAGTCTTCACTAGCGAATATCTTTCTGATTTTTTCAATTTAAATTTGTTCAGCACATCAGAAAAATGGAGGCGTTCTGACTGAAACATAATTTCCATATTAACCATCATTTAGTTAATGGCCTGAATATCCGACTTTAGGGCGCTATTTCCACTAACTATAGACATTATAGTTTTCCCTGAGTTTTAAGTTCCTCACATAATGAGCCAAGCTTCTGATATAATTAAATAACAGAGTGGTCAGCTCCATCCATATCTTTTACTAACTATCTTTTGTTAATCGCAACCTAGCAGGATATTGGAGAGCAGACTAACGCGAGTTTTTATATCTGCTTGAACTTGTCAAATATTGGCAGAATAATTAGACAGGGCCTTGTGGCCAGCCACTACTGCTTCAGAGGTATGCGCTACCTCCATGGTGGAAGGATCTGAAACTATGGTTTCAAAATTCATATTAAATAAATTAAGCTAGTAGAAGAAGGTGAAGCCCCCTGTAGTGAGAACCACATGTGAAAATTGGCACAGTGGCATCTTATTTTTAGCACACGGGTTACCACCCCAAATACAAGGTACTGTATGAGGACAGTAACCTTGACCAAAAACCTTAACAGAAAAACCTTATATTTTGAATTAGGGGCTTTTTATTAAAAAACCCAAAGGAGCACATTGAATATCAGATACTTCAAGTGGTCCCAGCTTGCTGATGGTATTCTTCTAGATTGGCTCTCATAGCTTCTCCAGGTAAAGATCTCCTTACCAATGACAACCTTCTCCATATATGCATTCTCTACCAGAGATCCTGTTAGTTCTGTTGGTTAACTCAAAAATAAACCCTTTGACAACCAATAGATTGGGCCAATTATCCTCCTAATGATCAAGCTAATACTTTAATAAAAGCCTATTGCAATAACATGGCTTGGGCTGATTATCACATGTGGATTTAATTATATTACTAAAAGCTTGGGCTGAATGCACTCATAATTTTAGGCCAATCTTCTCTGCAACTACTCGGCTCAGGCTTATTAACTCAATGTCAATTCAATACAATTATTCTATTGGAAGCTCAGAAACTAATACACTTAAACAGTTGGGCCAATTACTGCTGCACCAAACTTGAAAACTAGTCCTGACTAATTGGGACCAATATTAAATAGTCAGCATGTAAAATTGTCTGGCCCAAAGATAACATCTACAAATCATATGATTGAATAGATGAAAAAATGTAATCCTTTTCCACCTTAGGGCAAATTTCACATATCAATTCTCTTAATTGGCACAATAGCTCTTGCACATGGACCACCCAAATGGGAGTACCTAGTGCTATCGAGAGAACAGCTGATATCCCAATTAGGAAGTTATTTATTGTCAGATGTGTGACAAAAAATGATTTAGCTGGTCAAAAATAATTTCCTGCCTATGACAAATATTGTATGTTGGTACACGTAATTGACATGATAGTACTTGCACATGGACCGCCCAAATGGAAGCACCTAGTGCTATTGAGAGAGGCCTGCTGAAGTCCCGATTAATTTATTTAATTAGCAAAAATCTCCCAGAATTTGTATTTCATCAGCAGTATGATGAAATCATTTTAAGATGATCCTAAGACAATTTTGCACGCTTTTTTCTGCAATTTTCATCCCTGAAATCCTCCCAAATATGAGAGTTTTTTTCCATTAATAAACATAGCAATAGTTTTCAGTCTTATCAGTTCAAGGGCTGAACTGAGGTGGAAATTAATCTGTTGAGATTGCATGCTCAAATGTGGCCAGGAGATGCCCTAGAGGTATAAATACTGGCGCCAGGACTAATAAATAATTCTCAAATAATTTAGTATATATAAATGTCTATTTTATTTAATCTTTCTTATTGGTTTCATCTTAAGTCTCTTTTGGAGAGTCATCAGCAAGCTGGGATCTTGGGATCTACAGCTTGTATCTTTGCCTGCCTGGGTTTAAGTTCACAACTACAGAGGGAAATTATGCCCAAAATCGGCTAGAAGAGTTGGAACTTTATTATTATGCCTAGTGAGTTTCAAAATGGTTGAAATACCATAAGCCACTGGCATAATCAAGGATTATTTGACTGAACTTCATCCCATTTAAGTGTGCAGGAATTAATTAATCAAGAGAGCGATCCTCAAAATTTCACAGATTTCATTGGCGCTTTCATGTTTACTAAGAAGCACACCTTTTAGCAGACTAAGATTGTACTATCCAAATTGGGTTGGAAAACGAATAACTAAGGTTGAGACATTTCCAATATAAGGTGAAATATGTTGGATGCAATAAAAAACTATCTACCACAATAGTAAATATAGGACCCTATTACTGATGGATTTACGCTGGCATGGGGCAGAGTATGATAGCCTGCTAAAATAAATATGAGGTGATATAAAGCTTGAGGCCACAACATCAGAAGCCATTGTTTATAGGGGACAAGAGATGCACCAGAGAGCTTAAGGAATTGGATTTATAAATAATCCATACTTTAGGCCACTACTTTATAAATGCTAAGGCTGCATGGCATAGTAAATACTATTTCAATCAAATCCACAATAAAGTTATTAGTTAAATTATGGCATTACTTATATAAAAATATTGTATTTAGATGTTTGGTCAAGCCTGATTACAACAATCCCATTACAAACCAGTTTTAAAATTAAATTGAACCAATTTCAATAGTACACCTTTTTTTATTGAGAACCACTCTAACAATAAACCATAAGCAGATTCAAAAAGATACAAGATAAACATTTCAGGCACACACGCAGAAGTCAGTATCCCAGATTGCCTAAACGTTAAAAACATTGGTGAAGATTAATAACAGGAGATATCTATTTCATTTAGGTCCTTAGAAGTCCACAAGTTGTTGTAATAGCTAGCGATGGCAACAATTAACATCTTGGCCTTGCTCACTTGAGTTAGGTAGATGTAGTTAAGTTGCTGATTGAGGTTTTGTATAACACAGATAGGCACCAAAAAATTTGTTTGATGTTAGAGAGTGGGACAATGTTGAAAAGTGGCTCTTTCCTTAGTTGGCGTCTTAGCAAGTAAATAGGTATAACTGATATTGCTTCTCTGATGAACTCTTTTGGGCGCTCTGTCGCCGCTACATTGATAACAATATGTTTGCCTCCTAGACAAAACCAATGGATAATTGAGCAACTCTCTTTCAAAACTTAATCTTCAAAAGGTGTCCTCTTTGCAAGTGCCCCTTAAAAGCAAATCACTTGACTGGATACT